>QFET01007838.1:769-43975 GCA_003316355.1 Tuber calosporum | reverse complement strand
TTTTTTTTTTCAATTTTTTTCATTTTTTCATATATTCTCGGTTAAGTACAGGAACCTGCATGCAGCTCTAGCTATGGCAAAAACGAAACGTTAATCTCAAACAAACAAACAAAAGAAATATCAAAATACTATCTCCAGTTGATCCGGTACCGTCACTCCTCCCACAATGGAGACTGGTCATGTAAGGAAAGAAAATAACAAAATTCCAAACAAAGTAAGGAAAATCCTAACAACATGAGGGAGTAAAAGTTAGGGGCGGAGGGCAGCCAAGTTGTCCCAAGGTGAGGGTGGCCTGTGGGCCTGCATCTGGGGGGGGAATCCAGTTGCAAATTCCAAAATGTAGGCCCGAAGGGCATGTAGTAGGTCCACCGAGGACGAGAGTGGATAGCGAGGGCCTAGGCTGCCAATGCCAGGGAGATGGCGGAGGCGAAAAGATGCTCAGGCACGACATAAGAGGATTGTATGGACCATGGTCTATTCCTCCTCCTCCTGGCAGTTGGGGCAGAGGGTGAGGGGGTCAGGGTCGTCCCAGGATGTGTGTGCGGCCAGGTAGCCTTTGCCGAACCGCATTTGGTGGATCCTACCAGCTGCGAACTTGTACAGGCCCATGAAGGGGTGAGGAGACAGGCGAGGTGCATAGCGGTAGTAGAGGGTAGGGGGAGCCTGGAGGGTCCAGTCCTTGAGAAGCAGTACCTTACATGCTTTCGTGTGGAAGGGGTAATTCCTGGTTGTCGGTTGCGGGGGGAGGATGTCTCCAGCGAGCAGGTGAGGAGAGGCAAGTGGGAAATTCCCTACAGTGAGTATGAAGGGAAGGAGGGAGTGACAAAGTGCATCAATGGGTAGGTGACGCCTAGGGAGGTAGGGGGGTTTGTATCAGTCCGAAGGTAGGGGTATGTAGTTTTGCATGAGCCCTAGTAGTGTGTAACGGGAGTCAAGATATGTGTTAGAGTTGCCTGAGATCGGAAAAGAAGGAGGTAACCTGGTGGCTGCCGGCTTGATGAGAGGTGAAGAGCAGGCGAGGCGGAGGGCGGCCATTCGACGCTTGTGTTGGAGCAGGGAGGAGATGGGAGCCAGGCAAGCTTCACAGTTTAGTATGGAGATTGGGGTGGAGGAGAAGCAGTTGGTGACCCAGCAGAGTACTCTGTTCCAAAGTGTGATCATTTTCTGCATGGTGACCAGGGAGGGAGAGAACAAGTCAGCGCCATAAGTGAGGATAGGGAGGACCAGGCCTGAGGCGAGTTTCCTTGCCATGTAAGGCGAGAGGCCTAGTCCAGGTGGTGAGAGTTGTTGGATGATAGAGAAAGCTGCTTGAGCGAAGGCAATCCTTTTGAGGAAATGGGTTGTGGTTTTTATGGTAGGTGTGAACTAGTAGCCTAGCTAGCGTACTGATGCAGTAGGGGGGAAGAAAGACCCAAGGCGCGCCATGGGTGGGGAGGAGATGGGGGAGCGATCCTTGAGTGTGCGCCAGTGGATGAGCTCAGTCTTAGGAACTAAGAAAGAAACATCCAGCTTGCCTGCCCTGTAGGTAAGTAGAGAAAACACCTGTTGAAGTACCTGAATGTTCCTTCTGTAGGAGACAGAGGAAACAGTAACAGAAAAATCATTAACAGAGGAAAAAATAACCCCTTGGGGTATCGAAATATGTAAAAGTGAAATGTAAATCACAAACAACAATGGAGAGATAGGGGAGCCTTGTGGGGTCCCAACAGAAACCAGGGAGAAGGTGGCTGGTGCCCCTTGTAAGAGCAGTTAGCAGTGTCGGTCGGTGAGGAAGGAGCGGATCCAAGAGGTCATGTATCTTGGGATGCCTCTCAAGCGTAGCAGTGAGGGAGAGAAGAGGCGGATATGTTATCGATGCCTCCTTTGATGTCTAGGAAGAGGGGGAGACTTTCCTATTGGGGTGTTGTCGGGAGCGAACCTCCTGGGTTAGGGCAGCGCAGGCATCAAATGTGCTGAGGCCAGGGAGGGAGCCACACTGGTTGGGGTTGATTAGGCCATCTGACTAGGCCATGGGGGCGAGCCGGTAGGACATAATCCTTTCAAGGAGTTTGGAGACTGTTTCAAGGAAAACAAGGATGCGAAAGGAGGCAGGGGAGGAATAGTCTGCTTTGCCTGGTTTGGGGAGCACGATACCATTCGATCCTCTAAGGGGGAGTAGATGGTACCCAAGGAGGAGGAGGGGGCCTAGAGGTTATTGTAGGATCGAGGAGTTGATAGAGAGGACCCTTTTCCAGATCCCATATAGGACCTGGTCACGTCTTGGTGCTGTGGTGTTGGAGGATTTGCGGAGAGTGCGGGAAATTTCTTCATTGAGGAGGTGAGTGGCATCGGTATCATACCATAGGAAGGAGGGGGTAGGAATAGGAGCTTTGGGAGGAAAGAAGTGATGGAGGAGGGAGGTGTTGGTTTAATCGGGAGTGGTTTCCGTCAGGAAAGGAGGGGAACTTTTAAGGCTGGTGACCTGTAGTGAGGCGCCTCGCTGTCCACTCCGACTTGTTGTTGACGTTGGCTAGGATTTCCGTCCAATGGGCTGATTTGGCCTTTTTGATAGCTTTGAAATATGCATTGCGGGGTTGGCGGCAGAGTGACAATGTGTCTGGCGTGTGAATTAGGCGATGGGCCCTAGCTGTGCGATGAAAGGCCTGTCTGAGGTGGGAGAGTTCTTGGGTCCACCAGGGTTTGGCGTGGACACAGGAGCATTTGGTGGGAGTGTGGGTCTTGAGGAGTGCGGTGAGAGAGGAGTGGTGCCTGGTTACCCACTCATCAACCAAGGTGTCAGTGGGGTATGTAGGGGCTGGCGGGATCTGAAATTCCGTGAGGAGGGAGGCAAGAGTGTCCCAGCTAATCTTGGACCAGGTAGGAGAAGGGGGGGCAGCCTTGAGAAGCGGTGCGGTAAAGGTGAGGTTTAGGGGGAGGTGATCCGAGCCAGTGGACTGGAGGTTAGAGTCCCAGGTATTGAAAAATGGGAGAAGGTGCTTGTTCGCGAAGGTGAGGTCGATAACGGAAGGGCGCGTGCTGATGTCAAAGGGAAATCAAGTATAGACCCCATGGGTGTTGAGAAGGTGAAAGCCAGGATCTGAACTGAGTTCGAAATATGGAGAGGAGATTCCAAATTCGTGAGAGGAGATCTGGCGTAGTGGGTCTCAGGAGTGATGGAGGATGTAGAAGTCCCCCACCACTAGTGTGGGGAATGAATGAGCCCTGAAAGCCTCCTTTGGGGTAACTGTACATGTCATGGAGGTAGAGCCTTTAGTAGAGTAAAGGTTGTATATCCTGAACCTATCATGGTTAGAGTCAAATAACCCAGAGGGTGGAAAAATATCAACTAACATTAAGAAAGGGCGGTTGTAGAAGCAAGGAAGAAGGGAGTAGCTCTGAATAAGGGCAGTAATGACATAGACGGCCACCATCGGGGGTGTACCAGGGGTGTGGGGAGGGTAAATGGCCTTGAAGCCGGTGAAGTTGGGTGGTTTATTTCTGTAGACAGGGGGATCTTGGAGGAGGACCACTTGAGCAGTGGAAGGTAGAGACCGGAAATTATTAAAAAGGGAAAGAAAAACACTGCAGCTTCCAAGGCAGTTGTGTTGAATAATGGAAAGTTGCTTAAGAGGGGGGGTGGGGATGGCTGATTAAGCTCAGCTGTTGTGACTGCCGGATGCATCCTCATTGATCAGAGGAGGATGCGGGGGGAGAGGAGTAGGAGTCAGCCCAGGGTGGGAGAGGGTACACGGCCTTGGGGCGGGGAGCTTGGAAAGGTCCAGCAGGAGGGGGAGCACTTGGAGTCATGAGGTCTGTGGCGGGTGCATGGTGAGGAGTGGAGCTGGCTTCAGGTGCGGCAGCGGGTATAATTGTATCTTCCCTTATATCCATGATGTCAGGGAGAGGGAGGGGGGATGGAGGACGTGAAACTGAAGGGGTGGGTCTGGAGGGGCAAGTCCGGTCAGTTGCAATGTGTAATCCGCTACAATTAGAGCAGCGCAGGGGACTGGTGGGGCAGCAGGCAGCAACCGTTTTGAGGTTGCCTCCCTGAGGGTAGGTGGGGTTGGGCCAGCGGTGGGAGGATCTGGGATATGAGTTAGTGCAGAGGGGGCAGGTTGAGGGGGTAGCTTTACAAGCAGCGGCAGGATGTCTATAGTTCCAGCATTTGCGGCACTGCATGAATCGGTTAGTAGAGTGTGCTGTCTCCACCTTATGTGGGCGTGAGAATAGGCGGATGGAAGATCCAAATTTGATAGCCTCAGCTGGGGGGAAGGTGAAAACAACAGAGGTTGATTTCTTGAGTCCTCTCTTAAGAGGGTCAGGTTGGAGAAAGCGGGCAGAGAAAATGGAGACATCGACAGCATTGCGGATAGACTCACAGTGGCCAGTGTAGAGGTCTACTTGGGCAAGGGGGAGGTAGGCTGAGGGGAGTCCGTGAATGGCAAGTTGTATCTTGTTCGGGGCGGAAGAAAAGGGGGGAAAGGGTTATCGCCAATGGGGAAGGCCTGGTTAAGCTTAAGAGCCATGGCTTCGTAGTAGGGAGAGTAGGCGGTGGCAGCAGTGAAAAGATTGGAACACAATAGGGTGAGTGACCCTCTGCTGTTCACAGTGGCCGTAAATGCGAGGGGGTGGGGTCAGTTGGCTTGCCTAAGGACGGAGGCAACCAGGACAGGAGTGGTGGCGGCTATGGTAAGTGCATCGGAGTGTGGCAGAGGTAAGGTCCTGCGGGAGACAAAACGCCGTTCGGCAGCAGGCAATGGGGTAGGGCCCTTTACAGGATGGCTACCAGTATTGGACGCGGCGACTTGTGCGGCCGTGGCTGGTTTTTTCCCTTTGTTCTTACCTTTCCCACTGGCTGGTTGACCAGCTGCGACAGCAGCATAGATGGCAGGGGGTTGAGCTTTGGAGTACTCAGGGTGCTGGTCTCCAGTGAGGAAAGTGGAGAGGTCAGGGTACTTTCCCTCATTGTAGGTTTGAGCCTCCCAGGACCGTGGGTGCTTGATGGCGTATGGCGCAGAGTCACCATACCAGGTCTGGTCTTGGTTCCATACCGGGGAATATCGAGGTCAAACTGGTTCAGAGGAGGGGGATTGGGTGTTCCTTGTGGCTTAGTACGGATGGTTTTCACAGTAGTAGAGGGGTGGGTGGGAACTGAGGGAGGGGGGGGACGGGAGAAGGTTACAGCAGTTACCCAGGCCGCCAGGTCTCTCACTGAGGATTCAAGATTGGCCAAGGAAAGGGTGGGGATAGTGGGGGGAGGGATAGTGTTGCGAGTATTGGTAGCCTCGAGGCGCTCCAAGCGAGTACCGATAGTGCCGATACTTATGATCACTTTCGGGATGAGGGGGATAAGAACTGTCTCACCAAGAGAGAGGTCGCGGAGGTCGGAGTCCCAGAGACGAGTGAAGAGGTCAGGGTTTGGATCCATAGAGGGCCCAAGCTCGTCATTATGCTTCCTGAGCAGCAGAAGGTTATGGTCAAGGGGGCTGGGGGACTGTGATGCAGAAGACGAGACCAGGCTGTGTAATTCTGCTGGTGGGGCAAGGGGGGCAGTAGAGCCAAGGTGGCCGCCATATTGGTGGCCAGGCTCGGAGGTGCGGGATAGTAGCCTATAGGCCCTACCAGTATTGTGTGCCATCCCTATTGGGGGCTGGTTCAGGAGCAGTGCAGGGTCGCTTATAGGTGCAGTGTAAGCGAAAAGCGAAATTTGGTGTGAAGAGATGGTTGCCACACAAATCCCGGTAGTTTTGTGCGGCCGAATGCGGTAATATTTTCAAGCGAGAGGAAAGAACTGGGTGTGGAGCATGGGTATAATTCGCATAGAATGTGGGGTCTTTATTGTTTCTGAAGTTGCATTGTTGTATGGGAATTCTGCCAATAGTAGTAGGTCGGCCCAGTCGTCCTGTTGATAGTTGATATAGGCTCGTAGGTATTATTCGATTATCCCATTTTTCCTCCTGATTTGTCCATCGGTCTGAGGATGGAAGGCGGTACATAACCTCCTTTCTATCCCTGATGATTTCGTCGTTTCTCTCCATAGTTCCGATGTGAACAAGGTTCCTTGATCTGTCAAAATATCCTGTGGTAGTCCTTGTATGTGAACTATTTGACTCAGGAATATTGGAACAAAGTCTTTAGTATTTATGTTCTTGTTGCAAAGTATGAAGTGACTCATTTTGGTTATTGGGTCGATTACAACCAGTATGGCGTCATAGCCGGCTGATATCGGAAGGTCACTGATAAAGTCCATTGATATGGATTTCCATTGTTGGTGTGGTACTTCGTTTAGCTGCTGTAGTCCATATGGTTCAAGCCGGATAACTTTCGTTCTTTGACAGGACTCGTAGTTTTTGACTTATCATTGGATATCGTCACGCATCTTTGGCCTGTGATACTCTGTGGCTAGGAGGGCAGTAGTTTTGCTTGTTGCCCGATAGCTACCTTTTGGTGGATCGTAGTTTTGTCGCATTATTGTTGTCCTTATCGCCTCTTCGTCGGGGACCCAAATTCTCCCTTAATACCAGATGTATCCTAGCTTCCATTGGCATGCGCAAGTGCTACTCCTTTCATCCCCTTGTCTCCTGTTGCCAGGGCCTCCTGGATTGCCCTTATCTGTATATCAGTTCTGCTTGCTTCTTAGATTCCTGTGTACTCTTCTATAAACTTCACAACTTCCATTACTTCAATGTAGTATTCCGTTGGTAGCAGGATTCTGTGTTTCTGTTGAATCCTTTCCAGATTTTTCCCGGTGATGTCTTCTACTCTTCTCCTTATGGCGTCTGGCTTTCCTCCTTCTTTCCCAGTTCGGGATGGTATTTTGATTTCGTATTAGCTGAGTGTTTCGCTCCTGCGAATTTGTTAGTTGTTGAGTTCTTTTCTAGTAGTGAAGGGTACCAGGTTCTTGTGGTCGGTAAGTATCAATGCTCGATATCGAGTCCCTTTTGCATATCTTCTCCATTCTTTTAGAGCTTGAACCATTGCTAATAGCTCTTTGTCGTGTATGTCATAGTTGCATTCTGCGGGTGAAATTGTTTTCGAGCATTATGCCACTGGTAGCCAATTTGCATCCTCCCCTCTTTGTGATAATATGCTGGAGCATACATATATTGAGGCATCAGTTTCTATCGTGATCTCTTTCTCTGGATCATAATGGACCAGGGATGGTGCAGAGGTTGAGCGTCGGCGCCGTTTATAGAAAGCCTGTTGTTGTCGGTGAGTACAGGTTTATTTGACCTCTTTCTTGGTGATCTCATATATGGGTTTGGCTATACGGCTGAACCATTTTATGAATCGTTGATAGAAGTTGCAGAATCCCATAAAACATTGTAAGCCCTTCTTGGTCTCTGGTTGTTTCTATTCCCATATTCCTGCAGTCTTGATAGGATCGACATTGACTCCATCTCTATCTATGATGAATCCCAGGTATTCTGTTTGTTCTTTGTGAAACTCACCCTTAGATAGTTTGAGTGTGAGTCCTTCCTTTCACAATGCTTCTATGATATTTCTGATATGACTTAGGTGTTATTCAAGGTTTTCCGTGTATATCAGAATATCGTTTAGATAGACAATACAACTGATATCTAGGAAGCGGCTCAGGATTATGTTGAGCCATACTGGGAGGATGTTGAGGTGTTCTTAAGTCCAATGGGCATGACAGTATATTCGTATATACCGTATTTTCTGATAAATAATGTTTTCCATTCACTCCTTCTTTGATCCTGATATCGTGGTAGGCATTTCGGATATCGAGTTTGGTAAATATTTTGGCTGTCCTCAGCCTATCATAGGCTTCTCCTATCAGTGGTAGTGGGTATCGGTCCATTTTGATGACTTCGTTGAGTCTTCCGTAATCCACACATAGTCGAAGTTTACCATCTTTCTTTTTGACAAAAATGATTGGTAATCCTCCGTTCGCATAAGAATCTCGGATCCAGCCTCGGTTTTTATTGACATGGAGGTATTGTCTTAGTTCTTCAAGCTCTCTTTCTCCCAATGGGTACTATTATCTTACTGGTACGGTTTCTCTCATGTTTAGGTTGATCTCTAAATCAACCTTCGCCCAGTGTAGTAGTAGCCGTGTTTCTTCTTCCTCCTTGAACATCTCCAGGTATTGGTGATATTCCCTTGGAACAATTTTCTCTGTGTTCTCCTTTTCTTGTCCTCTCATTGCCTTGATGGCCAATTCAGTGCTGATATTGATTGCTTCGATCTTGCTAGGCTTCTTTGCCTTATAATCTCATTTCAGGATGCCTGTAACCTTGCCCCAACGATAGAACTTTCCGAAGGAGGTATGGGAGATCTCGTTGATCTCAATTCTTTGGCGATCTGCTTTGTCTGTACTTCCAACCCCAGTATCGCCTCTAATGGTGGGAGCCAATTGCTCCACCTCTTCGCATTGTGATATGACAATCTTTTCGCATATTAACTACGCAATTCTGTTTCCTGGCTAGTCTGTATAATCGCCCTTTACCAGTTTACCTATAACTACCTGAATTTCATGAATATAGTCAGCATCGATTACCCCCGGATTGACAGTAATCATATGTTTAACTCACAATCCGCTGTGAGGAGTAATCCGCCGATAAGGGCCTTCCCTTAGTTTGATGGCTATTCCGGTACTGACAGGTTTCTGGTCTTTTACCGATATCGTGGCTTTTTCACTTACATACAGGTCGTGTCCTGTTGCCTTTGCTGATCCTTTGGTACGAACTGTTACAGTTTCGTTTAATCTTCGTATTTTGATGTTCTGGACATCCTTCACCTGGATTTTAGAGAATTGAATACATAAATTCTATTTCCGGACTTCTGCTTCGGGGACTAGGTCCACCGCTCGAGAGCTTTATAGGCAAATCGTTGAATACCTCTGGCTATGGAACGTAATCTTGTTGCTTTCCCAGTCGATTTTGGGATTGTATCTTCTTAACCATGGCAGCCCTAAAACTGCCTCCTGGTTGGGCCAATCTGTGATTTGGAATGTTGACACATGCCTATGGCTGCCAATGTCCATAGGTACTTCCGCTATATGGGTAATAGGTCTCATAGCGCTTGCCTCCCATCCGCAAGGTAGATTTACCTTATTTCTTTAACTTTCGTCATTCGAATTCCTTGTCTTTAGCTGAATTGCTTATTGATAAAGTTTTCTGTAGCACCTGAGTCAATCATTCCATTAATGATGACTGTCTTGTCGTTGCCATGTAATTGCTTTTGACCATGGTATGGTCTCTTTTTATTCCAATATTTTCCGTGTTTGCAAGTAGCATCTAGATGTTGCCGATTCCGTTGTTTTTGGGTGTCTTGTCCTGCAGCCCATCTCTTACTGTCGACTTTCTTCCTTTGCCGACTCGTCAGGTTTTTCTCTGATCTCCATTTCGCACAGATTGGTTCCTAGTTTCCAGTGGTTATTGTTGGTCATGCTGTTGAACAGCCTGGTATAGTCCTTCTCATCACTTCCATTTCGGCAGTCTCTGAATCTGTACCCTGGCCGGGCACCTCCCATGCATAGGTTGTTGTCCCTTCTTCTTGTAAATTCTGCTGGTGAGAGGTTTAGTCAGGGCATATTTTGGTCGCATCAAGGTCCATTGGGTCTCCGCGTGTTTCTGTATTGTTGCCCGTTTTCCAGGTTCTATTATCATTTCTGGGGGTTTCCTGTTGTCGGATAAAGGTCCTGTTGTTCCCTTGAAAGTGTTTGATCATATTGATCCTATTTTCTTTGTCAATTGCCCATGCAGCAAGGGCATCTTCCTTTGTAGCCAGCATGTGGTCTGCTGCTCATGCGTCTTGGAGCTTTCGCTTAATTCCTCGGAGGAACTGTGTTCTCAACGTTCGATCCTCCATATTGACCTCCATGGCTGTTAGGCGGAAGTCATTCCAGTATTCAGTAACTGGTTCCTTGCCTTGCCTTAGGCGGTCAAGCTTTGTCCACGCTGCATTTTCTGTGTCCACATCCTCAAACTGGTCTTTGAAGGCAGCAGTGAATTCCTCATAGGTAGTCCAGGTCTCTCTTTAGAGCTCTTCAGCAAATCGAGTTATCCAGCTCGCTGCTACGTCCCTTAGCAGGCTTTTGATGTAGCTAATGTGTTCTATATGTTGTGTTTCATGTGTTGCTGCAAAGTATAATGGGCATTGTACTAAGATGTTTCATAGTTTGGTCCTTATTCCATGGAAGTTAGTGGGTTTCTAGACCTTGATCCGGTTATTGGTTATTTCTCGCTGATTGTTGATCAGGTGCAGGATTTCTTGGAACTGTGCAGTTGTGAACCCTGCTTGTTGAATTCCTGCTGCACCACCTTCGTTTGCTGGTCCTGGAGCAAACATTCTTGCTGGTCTTGGTGATTGAGGTTCTATTGATCGGGCTGGTGAGGCAGGTTCAGCTGTGACTGGGCTAACAGTCCTTTGTGACTGACTTCTGGATAGGTTTGTATTGAGTGCTTCTTCGTGTACTGGACCAAGTTTTGAGGTATCGATTTCTCCCTCTGTAAGGTCGTTGTCGTTGTCTGCAAAGTCTGGAGATTTGTAGTTAGGTGTTGCTTAGGTGACACAACCAAATTTTACGATCGTAGGGTGTCAGTTGACTTGCAACAGGTCACTACTTCTCTTAGGTTGGATGAAGATAACCAGGCCGTCCTTATAGAACAGTTCCAGGCGTGGTTTTAATCTCAGCCACTAAGGTAGTAGTACCATTGCAACAAGTTGTACTAGCTGAAGATCTACTATTGTTCTTATGCCTATGCCTACATTGTATTGATAGCAAAAACCCTATGGTGCCTATCACACAACTGCAATAGCCGAGCGGGAAGGTAAAGAGGTAAAGTAATTGTATGGGAAAGAACTTAGATAGTTGCATGAAGATTCCTTACTACAGGCCGCCTAGAGGTCCTTATATAGTAACTCTTCCTCAACCCTAACCCTAGTAACTCATACCTATGAGTCACACTCTCGGCATGACTCATATTGAGTCATACTATGAAATCCATGAGCCTACTCCTATGAGTTAACTGCGCAGCGTCCCCAACCAATCAAAACTCATAAAACAAGTCCTGTGTCCTAAAGTGGACACATGTGTGAAACCCAAGACTCATAATGTGAGTCGTGTGCAAAAATCATTATATCATATGACTCACCAATGTGGGTCATGCGCACGATCAACCAATCACAATATAACAATGATTGCACTAGTGTGTGCTATGTGAGATCTCAGGACTACTACTGAGTCACAGTCCGAAATCTGGCAACCTTATGGCTCATAACTATGAGTCATGTGAAATCCTGCCAAGCTTAGCCACTAATCGGTATACCTGGTTATTAGCTGGGCACGGCCCCGTTCCCATAGTCCCCATATCACAACTGTGTGGGGCCTTGCTTTCCTTAATAAGTGATTACTCGTAACTACAGTAACATTTGTCTATCTCCAATTATATTGCCGTATCCCAAGTATAAGATCCTACTATTATATATAGCTATTAGGCATATGCCCAAGTGTATTTGATCCTCAGAGGGTATGACTTGCGGCCGATGATTTTCGTTGTATCATTTTAGGCGTACGGACTTGGGCATATGGTTTTGAGTGTATGGTTTTGAGTGTATAATTTGGTGCGTATAGCTTTTGGCATATAGTTTTGGGCATATGATGAATTAAAGACCTCTTTCCACCTAACCAACTTGGGCAGATATGGTTTCACTATTTTAAATAATACTCTTTATCAGCAAATATTCAGATTTACCCTCCTATACCTCAAGAGGTATATCAGGTATATGAGACAAAAATATGAAGCTCCCTTTGATGTACAGTATGTTTAAGCCGTCAGACACCAGTTTGAATAACAATTATCACCTCCCTGCTCCTGCCAGATGCATTTTCCGATTCGCTGTTTGTATTGATATGTACAATGGCTCAAATAACCTTTTGCCCGGTGTGGCCTGACCTCCTCCCATCGGCCATCAATTCTCCTCTTTCACCCTGCCTCCCCACAGGAGATCTGTCTTTTCATTCTCTTCCTGGAATCTTCTTGACCCTCAACGTCTTTAATCCGCTGTATCACCTTTTTTTGCCATTTCCTTCTCCACACTCCCTTCAGACCACAGCACTCGTCTCACACCTTTGGGTGACCCGCTTCACTATTCCTAGTCCTCAATGGGACGCCCTACGTCCCCTTAGTATCGTTCCTCAGCTTTATTGATCACTAGTGCTACCTTTCACTAACGCGTATTCTATGCTTTGCTTCTTGCATAGAGTCTTTTGTCTCTACGACAGCGTCCACTCTACCTGCTTCCCATCCCCCAGATGACTAGTCGCATTCAAATACTTCATTCCTATGTCCTCTAGCTTCCTTTCCAATGAATACTTCTTCCTGCTACATTTTCACTGCTATCGAGTCAAAATATCCTTTTAATGTCACCCTCGTATTCGCTTATCAGACGCCTGCCTTAGGTCATATGATCATACGGACCCTGTGTTTACAACTCTAGGTACCTTATTCGTCTCATATTATCCCCAGCCAGCCCCATCACACATAGACTTTACAGTGTGACAATTTCATATTCAATGATAGGTCAATTAACTATTGCTATCTTAGTGGCTATTGCTCATTATTCGTCTTCATGAAGACCTTCTCTAGGCAAATCCATCATATCATTAACCTCAGGGCATGAATTAACCTCTTCTTTGCTCTCCATATCACTAAAACCTCTACCTCCAGATAAGCTGTAAGGTCTGGGCTTTCCTGTACGATCAAGATTCATTATCTGGAACAAACCCATTTTCTCGAAGTAAGAGCTTGATACATCTCTTCGTATCTGAGACAAGCTTCTTTTGTCAGGCTCCTGTAATCGATTCCAGGTAGCCCTTTGGTGCAAGTCAACATCTATTTGAATTAGTACAACTGTGATGCTAATCTCACAGTGTCTAATCTCCTTCGTCGATAGGACAAAACTTACTTTTGTCAGTTAGGACTGAGAAATCAGCTGATTGCACGAAGATTCCCATGCACTACGTCTTTAAATAATAGTAACTTAAGGCTGCTGTGACACATATCAGGATATTATTGATATGGCCTAGGAAGGATTTATCGCTTCGCCCGCACATGTTAACATTACTGAACCATTTATGGCAGAGCAGTTTTGGTATCTCTGGTGTAGTAAACCTGAACCCACAATTCCACACAAATTAGGCTTTCTTAGTCCTTTTCCGGACTATTTCAGGTCAAACCTACCTCACGCATGCTTGAATGACACGTAAAACTCTTGAATGTTATGTATTTCGTACAATCTTATAGCATGATTACGAAAATACAACACAGTATTAAGAGTATACTATGTGCACGCTAGTGCGAGGAGTATTGTAGTATGAAGGTAGATTGGTAGTAGTTCGTGTCCTTAATTAACTAAAATAAAGTAGGCGGCAACCATCAATTTATACAGGTGCGTATCCTCCACGTACTAAGTAACAAAATTGGGAAAACACTCTAAGAAACCTAAGTGCGAACATGTTTGACCCTTAAAAACTACCAAGGAAATCCCAAGAAAATATGCGTAATCTGAAGTGATGTGGGGGAAATAAACTGAAAGATAACATATGATTCATGACCAGTAAAAGGTCATGATACATGGAGAGTTAACTGCGAAATCCTGCACATAAAATAAGAAATGTACGCATTAATCCTCAATAATTATCATGAAATATAACTGGAAAAATGATATACTCTAGCTGTAGTAATGTCTGTAATTTTTCTGAGTAAACTAGAAATAACCAAGCAGAGACCTGAACAATATTGCCATAGGAAATATACATATGAAACGAATTGAAGAATTTCCATACTTACCCTCATTATTTACAGCCCAACACCCTTATGATGCGCTCATGTGGCGGTTTCGCAAGTACCTTGAGACAAATGTCGGCCAGGTTTTCTCATGACGCACCATTCAGGAGTATGAAAGAACCATTATCAATCACTTCTCGTATTTTGTGAAAACGGATATCAATATGGTTTGTTCGTTCATTAAGTTGATGGTTGGTTGCCAGAAGGTTTGCACCGGTATTATCGGCATGTAAAGCGATCAGTGTTGTAAGCCGGATGTCACTAGGACCTTCGATGTACCATTTGATTTGCCTTGGTGCTAGGGACATTGCTAGATATTCCGCTTCAGTAGTAGATGTTGCAACCGAAGCTTGTGTAATTGACCGCCAGTATATACAGGTATTGTTAAAAAGTATAACATACCCTGAGAAGTAGCGCCGGGTATCAAGACAGGCTATAAAGTCCGCATCCACATAGGTGTTGATAGCGTTTGTAGTTGTACAAGAGTAGAAGAGTCCAATGTCTTTTGTACCGTGAATGTACCGAAGGGCGTGTTTAGCGGCCTTTATGTAGATTACGTGCAGGCAAGAAGCAAATTGTGAGAGAAAGGATATTATATATGCTAGATCGGGTCTGGTACCAGTTGTCAGGTACATAAGCGAGCCTATTATTGATTGGTATATGGACATGTCCGGTATTTGTTCATCCACAGTCCCTTTCCGTAGTTGAATGCCGTTAGGTAAGGGTTTAGAGACTGGTCGCAAGTTTTCCATACCATATCACTCGAGGATTGACTTGATTTATGGTTGCTGGGTAAGATGTATCACGTCAGTTGTATAGGTGTTGTGTAGGCCAAGTAGGAATGCAGCTTCCCCTAAGTCAGTAATCTCAAATGCCGTTTACAGGTCTTCTATGTGAAAAGTAGCTAGGGGGGTGTTGACCGAGTATATAGCGATGTCATCCACGTAAACCGAGAAGTATATGTCGTATTTACCGTTAAAAAATATGCATGGGTCTAGGGCGGATATCGCAAAACCTTTGGATATTAAATATCTAGCGAGCAGAGCGTACCATTCATTCGCAGATTGCTTAAGTCCATAGAGACATCGGTTAAGTCGCCATACTCAGTCTCCATTACCGAACCCAGGTAACGGTCACATGTAAACTTCTTCTTACAACTCACCATAAAGGAATGCGGATTTGATATTGAATTGCCGTGGTCGCCATTTGTTTTTAGCACTTATTGTAAGGAGGAAGCACAGTGATTCATATAGGATGACTGGAGCGAATGTATCTTCAAAGTCAAAACCCAGTACTTGTAAAAATCCTTTGGCAACAGCTCTTGCCCAGTACCTTTCTAATGTAGTATCAGCATTTCGCTTAGTCTTAAAGACCCATATACTGTCAATTATCTTGCATGCTGTAGGTTTATCTACTGCATCGAAGGTACTACGTTTCTCAAGTGCCTTTATTTCCTCTTCAATTGCGTGGGTCCATTGTTCCTTAAGCGAGCTATTCACTACCTGGATGTACGTTTTGGGATCCTCGTTACATGGTACAGTGCCATTTTTCACAAAGTATTGCGGTTGGCGAATGGTTCTGCCAGATCTGGCCAGTATCTCAGGAGGAATTTCCGGTTGTGCTTCTTGTACAAGAGGTTCCGGTAATTCTTCAGGAATTTGCGGACGGTCATAATCTTCAGGATGTTCAGGCGTTGGAGGTGGAAGTACTTGAATGGTTGGTTTGTCAAATGTTTCCTCTAGTAGAGTTTTATCGGGTGCCGGTACTCTCTGGTTTGAAGGTGGATTGAGAGTTGCGAAAGTCTCTGATCAAGGGGCAGGTTTCTTGGGATCAAGCGGTATGATTGTCTAAGTTGTCCTGCGAAGCTGCCGCATTTCTGAGATCTTGTACAATGATGGTTTGTATATACGATATATCTTGCTGGAGGAAGTATATCCAACTAGGTATACTTCTATGGCTCGGGGCTGTAACTTTGTTCCTGGTTTTCTAGTGTCCTCAGGTATATGGACAAAGCATTTGCTGCCGTATGGGGGTAGGTGGTTCACTAACGGCTTCTTGTTGTAGAGAGATTCATAGGGCGTTAGTTTTCGCATAGATCGGTTAGGGAGGATGTTCCGGAGGTATACAGCTGTTGTAACTGCATCTGCCCATAAACACAGTGTAAGACCTGAAGACATACAACGTGTAGATGTTATAATTGTCCTATTGTACAATTCGGCAACGCTATTAGATTCATGAGAGCAAGGAGGTATTTTGTCATGTATGATACCCATTTTTTCAAACATGGTTGTCATATCTTGATTGACATATTCTCCTCCATTAACGGTCCTGAATCGCTTAATAGTGGCATTTTCCTGGGTGTATCTTTCTTTAATGAATTGGTTTAATACTTTAACAGTATCGGATTTGGCTTTAAGAGGATAAATACTGGAGTACCGTGTACAATCATCATTAAAGGTGACATAGTACCAGGAATTTCTGAAGGAAGAGGGTGAGAATTTCCCACTAAGGTCAGAGTGGATTAACTCATAGGAGTTTTCACATCTTTTGTCAATGTGTTCAGGTATGACAATTGGTGACTAAGCAACGCAGGATTTCGCATGACTCATAGTTATGAGTCACAAGGTTGTTATATTTCGCACTATGACTCATTAGAAGACATGGGGTTTCACATGATGCACACTAGTGGAATCACAGTTATGTTGTGATTGGTTGATCGTGCGCATGACTCACATTTATGAGTCATATGATGTAATGATTTTCGCACATAACTAACACTAAGAGTCCTGGGTTTGGACCATGTGACCACTATAGGGCACATGACTTATTATTATGAGTTATGATTGGTTGGCACGCGGCGCAGTTGACTCGATGGAGTCAGCTGATGAATTTCATACTATGATTCACTAGGAGTCATAGAGGTCGTGTGACTCACAGGTATGAGTCACCAGGGTCATGGTTGAGGGAAGAGTGCCTATATAAGGAACTCTAGGCGACCTGTAGTTAAGACTCTTCACGCAACCATCTAAGTTCTTTCCTATACCATTACTTTACCTCGTTACCTCTCAATTCCTCTATTGGCGTTGTACGATAGGAACTATAGGGTTCGGCTATTAAGACAATGTAGGCATAGGCCTAAGAGCAATAGTGGAAACCCGCCTAGTACTACTCGTTGCAATAGTACTCCAACCCTGGTGGCTGAGATTAGCGCCACGCCCCATACCGGACAATAACAACGGCCTGGTCATATTCATCCAACCCAAAGAGAGGCAGTTACCTGTTGCAAAACCAGCTTGTCGGATAGGATCACAACATTTGGTTGCGTCACCTAAGCAACACCTAACTACAAAACGGCGGCCTCTACAGACAACGACATCGGCCATACTGAGGGAGAAATCGATACCTCAACCCTTGGTCCGGCACTTGAAGAAGCAATTAGCACAAATCTATCCAGAAGCCAGTTACAAAGAACCGCAAGTCCGGTGATACCTGAGCCGGCCTCACCAACAGGATCTTTGACACCCGAAACTCCAAGACCAGAAAGGATGTCAGCCCCGGGACCAGCAACTGCCGATCGTGGAGCAGGAATTCAACTAGCAAGATTTACAACTGCACAGTTCCAAGAGATCCTGACTCAGATAAACAACCAGCGAGTAACAACCAACAACTGGATTAAGGTCGAGAAACCCCCTACCTTCCATGGAACAAGGACCAAACTACGAACCTTCTCAGTGCATTGGCAATTATACTTTGAAGCGACTCAAGAAACACGATATAAGGAACGCATCACCTAGGTCAAGAGCTTGCTGTAGGATGCAACAGCAAGTTGGATAATCCCTTTTGCAGAGGGACGCAAGCTGGAGACCTGGACTACCTATGAAGATTTCACTACAGCACCCAAAGACCAGTTTGGGGATGTTGATGTGGAAAATGCTGCCAGGACAAAGCTAGACCGCCTGAGGCAAGGCAAGGAACCCGTCACGGAAGACTGGAATGACTTTCGCCTCACAGCTACAGAGGCAAATGAGGATGATGGTACACTATGACGCCAATTCCCAAAAGGAATTAACCGAACGCTCCAAGACGCATGAGCAGCGGACGACATTGTGGCAGCAAATGTCGATGAGCTTGCAGCCTGGGTAATCGAAAAAGAAAACCGGATCAACATGATCAACCACCTTCTAGGAAACAACAGTACCTTTATCCAACATCAGGAAACTCCCTGGAATAGTAACAGAACCTGGAACTCGGGCAACAATATGGAAACCCGAGGCGACCCAATGGACCTGGATGCTACCAGAAGGCGCCCACGACCAATCCTCTCACAAGCAGAATGCACAAGAAGAATTGACAACAACCTATGCCTGGCATGCGCCAGACCTAGGAACAGATTCAGTAACTGCCGAAATGCCAGAGATGAGAAGGACTATACCAGGCAGTTCAACAGCAAGACCAACAATAATCGCTGGAAACCACGGACCAACCTACACGAAATGGGGATCAGAAAAACACCCAGAGAGTCGGGAAAGGAAGAAAGTTCCCAGTAAGAGATGGGCTGTGGGACAAAAAAACCAAAACCAGCGGAATTGGTAACATCTACATAGCACTTACAAACACGGAAAGATTAGAAGAAGAAGACCATGCCATGGTCAAAATCCGTTTACATGGCAAGAGGAAGACAGTAATCATCAACGGCATGATTGACTCGGGCGCTACAGAAAACTTTATTGACACGGAATTCAGCAACAAACATGGCATACGAACAAAAAAAGCGAAAGAAATACTGGAAATCTACTTTGCTGATGGGGAGTCAAGCGCTATGGGACCTATTAACCATAATATGGAAGTACCTATGGACATCGGTAGCCATTGCGAAGTGGCAACCTTCCAAATCGCAGACCTACCCAACCATGAGGCAGTGTTACGTCTGCCATGGTTAAGGAGACACAACCCCAAGATCGATTAGGAAAGCAACAAGATTGCGTTCGATAGCGAGATGTGTACAACGGTATGCCTAGAAAGCTCGCCAGCAGTGGACCTAGTCCACGAAGCAGAAGTCCTGGAAGAGAATTTAGCCATTCAATTCTCCAAGATCCAGCCCAAGGATGTCCAGAACATCAAAATCCAAAGATTGAGCAATACGGCCACACTCCCAACCCCGGGGTCAGCCAAGGCTGAAGGACATGACCTGTACCAAGACGAGAGAATTACGATACCGGCAAAAGAACAAGGAATCGTCAACACCATGATAGCTATAGGACTACCAGAAGGCACCTATGGGCGTGTGGCTCCAGGCAGTGGATTGGCAGTTAAACATCAGCTTACTGTCAATGCGGGAGTAATCGACGCCGTTTACACAGGCGAGGTCAAGGTGGTCCTAGTCAACCTTGGAAAAGACAGTTACACAGTTGAGCCTGGAGACCACATAGCACAGTTGATATGCGAAAAGATTGTCATAGGACAATGTGAAGAAGTGGAGCAAATGGCTCCTACTATGAGAGGTGCATCAGGGTTTGGAAGTACGGACCACCCAAAACGCGAAAAGATTAAGATCAATGAGATCTTCAGTAAGTCATTCGGCAAGTTCTACCGTAGAGGCAAAGTCACATATATCCTCAAGTGGGATTATAAGACAAACAAGCCTACCAGGATCGAAAGGATCAATGTCAGCACCGAATTGGCTATCAAGGCAAAGAAAGGACAAGAAAAAAATAAAACCAGAAAGATTGTTACAAGGTAATACCACCAGTTCCTGGACATGTTCAAGGAAGAGGAAAAAACTCTGCTACCACCCCACCGACCAAAGGTTGACATAGATATCAACCTCAAGAAAGGAGAAACAGTAACTGCAAGAAAGCAGTACCTATCGGGAGAAAAAGATCTGGAAGAAATATGAGAATACATCAGCGTCAACACGAACCGGGGCTAGATCCGAGACTCTTATGCAAACGGGGGATTACCGATCCTGTTTGTTAAGAATAAAGACGGCAAGGTAAGGCTATGCGTGGACAACCAAGGGCTCAACGAAGTCACCAAACGAGACCGATATCCCCTACAACTGATTGGAGAAGCTCTCGATAGACTCAGAGGAGCCAAAGTCTTTACTAAACTAGACATCTGAAACGTATATCACAACATCAGATTCAAACACCAGGACGAATGAAAAACAACCTTTACAACCAAATACGGCATATACGAATATATGGTCATGCCATTCGGACTCAAAAATGTACCGGCAGCATTTCAGCACTGGGTTAATAGGATTCTCAGCAGGTTTCTGGATATCTGTTGTATCGTCAATTTAGATGATATTCTGATATATGCAGAGAGCCTGGAACAACACTGAACCCATGTCAGGATGATTATGGAAGCCTTAAAGAAAGAAGGGCAGACACTGAAGCCATCGAAGTGCGAATTTCACAAGGAACGAACCGAATACCTAGGCTTCATCATCGATAAGGACAGAGTCAGTATTGATCCTATCAAAACAAAAGCTATATGGGAATGGAAACCACCCGAAAGTAAGAAAGGAATACAGTGCTTTATGGGATACTGCAACTTCTATTGACCATTCATAGAAGGGTTTAGCCGTATAGCTAAACCACTCTATCACCTGGTGAAGAAAGACTGGAAATGGAACTGGACTGAGAACCAACAAGAAGCAAGCGATGAATTACGCAGGTGAATTACTTCAGCCCCACTACTTGCACACTACGATCCAACCAAGGAAATCATGATCGAGGCCGACGCTTCCAAAAATATATGCTCAGGCATACTATCACAGACGGGGACGGATGGAAAATGGAGGCCATTGAAATACTGGTCGAAAACAATGACACCTGCAGAATGCAACTACGATATCCACGACAAAGAGTTCTTAGCCATTGTACTAGCCTTGAAAGAATGGAGAAGATATGCCTAAGGAAGCAGACACCAGGTCCTGGTCCTCACAGACCATAAGAACTTGGTACCATTTACAACGACAAAAGAACTCAATGACTGACTAATTCGCTGGAGCGAAACACTCAGCCAATATGATATCAGGATACAATATCGACCTGGAAAAGAAGGAGGAAAACCAGACGTACTAACAAGAAGAGCGGAAGACATCCCGGGAAAAACGATGAAAGGATTTGACAGAAACACAGGATCCTCCTACCAACTGAACACTATTTTGAAGCAAAGGAAGTAGTGAAGTTTACAGAAGACGACGCTGGAATTCGCAAAGCTAGCAAGACTGATACACAAATAAGGGCAATCCACGATGCCCTGCAAATAGGAGACAAGAAGATGATAGGAGTGGCACTTGGGGCATGCGAATGGAAAGAAGGATACCTTTGGTATCAAGGGAAAATCTGGGTCCCCGAAGAAGAAGTGATAAGGTCGATGATAATACGACACAACTACGACTCACCAACAGCAGACCATGGAGGAACAAACAAAACTACCGCCCTCCTAGCCCGGCAATATTACTGGCCAAGGATGCGAGACGATATCAAACGATATGTTAAAAACTGCGATATCTGCCAAAGGGCGAAAGCAATCGGGCATGCACCATACGGATTACTGCAGCCAAACGAAGCGCCCCACCAACCATGGAAATCTATAGCAATGGACTTTATCATCGACATTCCGATATCAGCCAGTCATGACGCCATACTGGTAGTGTTCGACCGATTAACGAAAATGAGTCATTTTCTACCTTGCGACAAAGATATGAATACCATGGACTTTGTGCTGCTATTCCGGTAGGAAATATTTCGCATAGATGGCCTGCCACAGGATATCATCACAGATCGAGGAACCTTGTTCACATTGGACCTACGGAGAGAAACGACGAAATCGGTATGGATAGAAAGAAGGTTGAGTACCGCTTTCCATACTCAAAGTGATGGACAAGAACCGAAAGAACAAATAGCATACTAGAACAATACCTACGACCCTACATCAACTATCAAAAAGACGACTGGGCCGACCTACTACTGCTGGCTGAATTTGCATACAACAACGCAAAACAGGAAACAATAAAGCCTACACCATTTTATACTAATTCTGGTCACCACCCGGAGCATGAGGCAATTGGCCACATGATACAGAAAGAAAGGACTAATAAGGAAGGGATGGGTCTGCTACATAGTACCCTACGTCAGGAAATCGTCTGTGCACAATTACGACAAAAAGAAAACTACGATCAACACAGAAAACCCAATCTGAATCTCCAGTCAGATAACATGGTCTGGTTACTGCCAAGGAATATAAGGACCACAAGACCATGCAAGAAGCTGGATTACAAGAAAATCGGACCATTCAAGATCCTTACGAAGGTGGGCACAAGTGCCTATAAATTGGCCTTGCCACAACAGAGGAAGGTCCACAAAACCTTCCACATCTCCCTTCTTGAATCATATCACTGCAATCAGTTTCCCTCACAAAAGCAATCACCACCACCTCCAATCGAGGGAGAAGGAGAAAGCGAGTACTACCGCGAAGAAATCATTCATTCACGCATACACCGAAAACGCCTACAATACAGAGCCAAATTGACTGGCTACTCACCAGAACACGACAAAACTTGGTACCCTGCGGAGAACTTCAATAATGCCAGCATCACTATTAAACGTTTCCATCAGCACTACCCAAGAAATCCCCATGTGAGTTACAGTCAAAATCGAACCCACAAGGCAAAACCCAACGCCATTGGGTCCAGACGAAGGATGTGGCAGTAGCACCAGGGCTACTACACCTACCAGCCCACCTTACGCTGCTCATGAAGAAAGGGAAAGGCAGGCAGCAAACAATGCTCTTACATGGACTGCCTGTTACGACAATTACTGCAAGACTCATTTACGCGATAAGGAAGGAAGCGATTGGTTTCCACCATACCCCAAATTGCGCAAACCGTAACAACCACCCAAGGAGACATCCTGGACACCTTGTTTCAAGGACACTGGTCGTACTCACAGACACGACCAAATCGATGCTGGGTTTTACCGAAGACGAACAGGGGAAGCGGCACCCCTTACGGACGACGATGCATGTATTAGGAAAAGAAAAACAACTGTGAGGACAGAGTTGAAGTGAGAAGGGGGCGAAAAAACTGAAATCGAGACGATCCCAGATGAAGAGAGTTTGCAACGCTAATTACAAGAGCTATGAGAACAACTTGCCACCACCGAGGCCACAATCGAGGAACAAAGAACTGATATGCGGACATATCATAGAATGATGGATGACTGGGACCGAACTATTAGGGCGGCACACACCACCTTAGAAGAAGTCCGGAGGAGCTACCAGACGGCCGAACATCATGTTCGGAAATTGAAAAAGGAATTGCGCAGGTTTGGAGAAAGCCTGACAAAGATGGGACGTTAAGCCGGAAGGCACTCAGGCTTAAGGGAGAGAAGAGCTACGGTCACAATTGGTGACTAAGCAAGGTAGGATTTCGCATGACTCATAGTTATGAGTCACAAGGTTGTTATATTTCGCACTATGACTCATTAGAAGTCATGGGGTTTCACTTGATGCACACTAGGGCAATCATAGTTATGTTGTGATTGGTTGATCGTGCACATGACTCACATTTGTGAGTCATATCATGTAATGATTTTCGCACATATCTCACACTATGAGTCATGGGTTTCGTGCATGTGACCACTTTAGGGCATATGACTTATGTTATGAGTTATGATTGGTTGGCATGCGGCGCAGTTGACTCAAAAGAGTCATCAGATGGATTTCATACTATGACTCACTATAGGTCATAGAGGTCGTGTGACTCACAGGTATGAGTCACTAGGGTTAGGGTTGAGGGAAGAGTGCCTATATAAGCAACTCTAGGCGACCTGTAGTTAGGACTCTTCACGCAACCATCCAAGTTCTTTCCTATACAATTACTTTACCTCTTTACCTCTCCTTTTCTCTATTGGCATTGTACGATAGGAACCATAGTGTTCGGCTATCAAGACAACATAGGCATAGGCCTAAGAGCAATAGTGGAAACCCGCCCTGTACTACTCGTTGCAATAGTACTACTACCCTAGTGGCTGATATTAGCGCCACGCCCAATAACGGACTATTACAACAGCCCGGTCATATTCATCCAACCCCAAGAGAATTAGTTTCCTGTTGCAAAACCAGCTTACTGCATAGTATCGTAAGATCAGGGGTGCATTTTGTTGATTTGGACGTAATGCAGGTTTCACACTGCCAGTCTTTCGGAACTTCAGGGATAGTTGGATTGTCTGAGTTGTTGGTACTTTTGAGATAGGATGGTGAAGGATATCTGTGGGCTTCATGCTACTGTTGGTAAGTCATCTTGTTTGCCACTGCTTTCTCTTCTTGCACAACATAATCTTGACCGTCAAGCTTTCCCCATAACACTTCTCTTATATTCACCCTGTATACGAACATATCCGCCCCTTTACTACACAAAGAAAAACCATGCTACAAAGAAACAATAGTATGCCTTAACCACAAGTTACTTTGACCCAACTTCGGAACCCAGAGAACATGTTGAAGGAATACAGAGGCTACATGACTATTTGAAGTTTTGGCCATAAGCTTGACAGTTCCTCGGCCACATGATTCTATTACCGAATCATCGCCTAACTTAACAGGAACGGTATTTGGTTCCAAGTTTATAAGAAGGTGGAGGTTGCTTGTCATGTGTGAGCTTGTGCCTGTATCGATTACCCAGTTATGTGGGTGAGGAGTCTTTTGCGTAGAGAGGAGGGATGTGGATGTACGGACTGGTTCTGATGTCACTTCTTTGCCGATCTTTGCTGTACTATCATCTTTCTTTTCCTTCTTCTTTTGGTTGTCGCCTTGTAGTTTATTACACTCATTCCAGGTATGTCCCTCAGCGCAAGGAGTGGGATAATGCTTCTTGCAGTAGGTACATTCCCTGGATGTGGACGCAGGTTTCAGGGGAGGTTCCCTTCCTTTTCCTTTGACATCAGCAGTTTTATACGATTTGTCGACCTCAGGGCTAACTGAGGGTCTGAACTCTTACAACTTGTTGTAGACATGATCGTAGGTAAGGTGCTCCTTGGTTTGGAGGTTGTCGACAATGTTACTCATCGACTCAGTGAGGGATCCGAGAAAAACTGCTGCTCTGGCTTCTGATGACTCGAATACCGTTTTGAATACAAATGGTAGAGTATATCAGTCGTTAGCTGATGAGGAGGAGCAATGGTGTGACATTCGAATCCAGAGGGTATCGTACTTGTTGATATAGTCTGCAATAGGTGCAGAGGTATCGTACTTGGTATCAAGGACAGCATTGAGTTGATTGAAGAAGGAGGTGGTATTTTCTCTAGCTAATTTATCTTGGAACGCTTTCCAGATGTCGGGGAGTGTTTTGTGGGTGGCAAACAAAATGAGCCAATGGGGGTCAATCGTTTCAAGGAACTAGTCCGAAGCCCTTTAGTAGTGATCGCGAAATTCATCTATTCTCTCTGAGTTATTGTTTCTATCTTCATCCTCTTCTGCCTCAGGCAGAGTTTCCTTTTCCGTTACTATGTCCCAGCAGTTATACAATGTCAGGACATATTCTGAGATGTCTCGCCAGGTCTGGTAGTTGTCAGGGCCAGTGAGCTTTGGGATGGAGCTCAATTTGTAACTGGGTACCTAACTACGTTTGGAGTTGTTGGCATAAGATCTGGGGTTTGGTGTAGGAATTTCGGGAGAAGGATGAGGAACTGTGGTTTCTGCCATGGCCATTTTTGCTTGATAAAGCCAAAGTAACTTAGGTTGCTAAGTACCAGTACTTTGCTTTGCACATCTGAGTGGTTACAGCTTGAAACTTGCGGATTTAGTTAGGTGGGAAAACTCGGACTTTAGCAAGTAGCGCCAACACTTTTTCCTATCGATTTGCCAAGAATGTTTCGTTTGGAAGGATGTTTCGTTTTGGGAGATGTTTTGTTTCGAAAGAAATATTTCGATCTTACACAAGATATTTTTCGGTGAAAGAGTTTTGTTTCATTTCGGAAGGAATTTGTTTCGTGGAGAAAAAGGATAGTGATTAAGTGTAAGTCGTATAGCTATGGATATACTGGGCTCATAACCTCTTAAATGTTATGTATTTGGCACAATCTTATAGCATGAATACGCAAATACAACACAGTATTAAGAGTATACTATGTGCACGCTAGTGTGAAAAGTATTGTAGTCAGAAGGTAGATTGGTAGTAGTTCTTGTCCTTAATTAACTAAAATAAAGTTGGCGGCAACGAGCTATTTATACAGGTGCATATCCTCCCTGTACTCAGTAACAAAATTGGGAAAACACTATAAAAAACATACGTGCGAACATGTTTGAGCCTGAAAAACTAACAAGGAACTCCCAATAAAATATCCGTAATCTGAAGTGGTATGCTGGAAATAAACTGAAAGATAACACATGATACATGACCGATAAATGGTCAATATACATGGAAAGTTAACTGAGAAATCCTGCACATAAAATAAGAAATGTACGCATCAATCCTCAATCATTATCATGAAATATAACTGGAAAAATTATATAGTCTAGCTGTAGTAATGTCCGTAGTTTTCCTGAGTAAACTAGAAACAACCAAGCAGAGACATAAACAATGTCGCCATAGGAAATATACATATGAAACGAATTGAAGAATTTCAACAATAGTCGCTCTCCAAGTAGGGTTTGCAAAATCCATTTTCCACCTTTCCTTCATCCGCAAACTCCCCGTATACTGGTGTCTTTGGTGTGAATCCGATCTCGATATATCCTGTAATGACAGGAAACTCGTCGCCTGGACAGTTATCGGTCCACCATTCCTGCACAAGATCGATAGTGTTCTCGAAACCTTCAACAGGCTCCGAGCTATTCTCCGACTCCGCATAACCTTTCCACTTGATAAGGAAGTGGTCCCATCCATAGTACTGGCGGTGATCCCACACTTGTTCAACCTCCCATTACGGTTCTTCCTCAACTAAGATGGGTGCTGGTTTCACATGGGTCCTTCGAGCAAACCTAGTTCCATAGTTTTCCATGAATTTCTTAATTGTAGAGCCTTGAAATTCTCCTTCCTTGCGCCTGTAGATTCTAGCGTCCATCTTGACTGTGTAAATCTGGGTGTAGGAATCGTATTCCAAAACCTCAAAGGGTCCTCGCCATCTGGGTTCCAGCTTCTTGCTTCTACTAGACTCCGTAGCGAATAGGTAACCCAGACCAACAATCCTTCGCCTACACCAATGGGCTTATGGGTGGTCCTTCTCCTTGCTACCATCCTGGTACTCCTAAATCTCGCCCTCTTGCTGAATTGGTAGGCCGCGTTTCGTAATTCCTGGTGTCTGTTTAAGAAGTTATCAGAAGCCGGCACCATGGTGTTTCTGACTCTGATAGTGAACAGCATAGAGTAATCTAGTCCATACACTGCCTTGTAAGGCGACATATTCAGGACTTCAGAATGTCCTGCATTCTCCTAGGGTGCTAACTCGGGAAGCGCAAGTAAACAGTTATTCTGGTCCTTGTTAACAACATACCTCCACGCCCTCCATAGCTCTCAAATCTTCCTTTCAACCTGGCCATTGGTGTTGTGGTGTCAAGGTACAGGCTTGATATAATCAATCCCCAAAGACTTCAGGCTTTGTGCCCAAAACCGTGAGGTAAAGCGTGGGTCATCATTGCTGATTATTGAGGAGGGTACTCCATGTGGAGTGAAGATTTGGTGCCGGACCAGGGTGAGGGTTTCCACAGCTTGACTATTTGAATGCGTAGGGATAAACCAAGTGAATCCAACTGCCGTATCGACAACTACGAGTAGTTTGTCATACTTGTTCTTCCCAGACTTATTGAATGGTCCAGCAAAGTCGATAGCATAAGAGGTGAATATCTCGCAGGGTACTGGCATCCACTATGCCTCTTCTTCAGGTATCTTGTTGCGCTCCTTATTCCTTAGGCATAAATCGCATTAGCGAACATAGTTTCGGAAGTCCTTCCTCATCTCAGGCCAGAATATATATTCTGTAGCATAGCGTAGGTTCCTATCTGCGCTGTGATGTCCTCTGCCGTGAATCTCCTGAATGACAATCTCCCTGAGCGTTATCCCATTCACTGCATGTCCCTTAGGTGTGTATAGGCTATCTTGACCACCCATGGTCCTTGCATACATTAGTCCATCGCCGTTCCTGTAGTGGGATAGCTTGCTACCTCCCCCAGTATTGCTAGCATCATAAGCTTGCTTGTATAGGTCATAATTCCCACAGGCGTCCACTATCTGTCTTCTCCATTGGCTACTCGTGTCTGCCACTACTGCTGCCGTATCCCTTTCATCCTGTACTCGCACCAGGCGTGGTACTTCCTCCTCCTCATACTCTGAAAGCTCATAAAGGTTGCGGTGGTAGTGAGGGAGGATGGGTGGCTAGAGGACTAGTATAAGCCTTGGTTGGCCACGTGCCGCATTGGAGTAAAGAGGCGGTGTGGCCTCTGTGGCTCGCTGTCGGTAAGGACTCTCCTGGTCCTGGTATTCGGAACTCATATATCCTAGTTGCTCGTTCAAACGTTGCCTGACTGCTTCCAGAACTAGTAGTAGTCGCGTAGGTAGTAAGGTGCAATTCATTTCTTCGTAGGTTGACACTAGTTCTGGTAGAACTACTAGTCTCTGAACTTTTCATCCTCATGAATAGTGCATTGCCGATTATCGCAAGCACTCCAATGCATACCTGCATGGTTTCTTTCATCATCGCTGATCTCTGGGGTGACTCAGTCTCCTCAATCATTTCATGCCCTGATAGAACTATCAGAGTTATCAGATGGAAGTGGTTCTTCAATAGGATCTCGTTCAAAGCCCGACATATTTGAGGAGGCGAAAGGTATATTGTGGGGGTTTGAATCTTCATCATTGGTATGGTTTGAGCGTAGTTTGGTTCTGGATCAAATTGCGCATAGAGAAGGGAAAGGGCTTCAGGTAAATAGTTTCCCTTCCTAGGCCTATAACATATCTTTGCCTCATCTTTTCCCAAATGGGTTCACCACCTCAGCTGCTTGGGTGTGGGATTTTAGGCTATCTTCAGGTAGACCAATGGTTGGTGGTCGGTTATAATCATAAATTCATGCCTTGCAAGAATATGATCAAAGGAGGTTAAGGCATCCATGATTGCGACTCCATCCTTTTCGGTAGTTCCATAATTTATCTGTGAGTAGGTAAATATCCTGCTATGCAATACTGCAGGTTTAGCCCTTTCAGGTGTGACTCCATATCCTACCCAAGCTCGTACCCCTGAGTCAGAGGCATCAGTAATGAGCCATATCTTTTGTCCTGTAGTGTGGTTGATTGGTCTTAAGACCTGGTTCTGTCGTGGGATTTCTTTCATATTCTCGATGCATTGATCAGGTATTGGTTTCCAGACAAACTCCTCATTTCCGGTTAGATCCGTGAAGGGTGCTGTGAGAGTGGCGATATGTGGCAGGCATTGGCTAATGTAGTTTATCAATCCTTGAAACACCTGAAGTTGCTTCTTATTCTTCGCTGTTTCCTACTCCTCGATTCTGCGGATCTTTTCAGGTGATGCTCTTAGACCCTTGTCATCGTTGACGTAGCCTAGAACCTGTAATTCCTTTGCAACGAAGTCCGCCTTCTTTCTGCTCGCAAAGAACTCGGCTTTTTCCAACCTGTGACAGACCGCTTTAATGTGTTTCAGATGGTCGGACTCTGTATCAGAGATTATGAATATATCGTCTATATACACCCACAACAATTCTCCTAGGTAGCTGCCGTGTAGATCAGACGTGAAGATCATATATGTTCGTGATGCATTCATATCTCCATATAACATCACATTGCTGACGAAACCGCCAAAGGGTGTTTTGAAACTGTTTTATTTGACATTGTCAGGGTGAACCCTCGTTTGGAAGTAAGCATTGCTTAGGTCAATCATGGTCCTGTATCGTGCTCTTCCTAGAGTATTGAGTAATCTCCTTTGATTAGGAATCGGTTCACATCCTTCTTTGTGTTGTCATTTCGTGCTGTCAGATCGGCTATGCATCTGATATTGTCATCAGTCTTTCCTTTGACTGGCACAAACATAGGTGCAGCTCCTGGTACCTCAGCTCTTTTGATAACTCGTTCTGGATGTTTCAGGTCCAGCCATGCCTTCAGTCGAATGTGGTATTTCTCGGGTACTGAGTATGTTGGCATCGTCTTTAGATTCTCCAGATCCATCAATTTTATACAATGATTGATCTTCCTCAAAGGTGGTAACCTAACTCGAGGCTGATTTGGGAATACCTTTAGGTATTGCTCCACAATCTCTAGGTGCTGGTAACAGCTGGTAAAATTCTTCCACCTGTTGGTGTGTAGTTGACCCATATCATATGGTCTGGAAAGTGAATCCTGAGCTTCCCACATTCGACTGATGCTTTGTTTCGCGATAGGAATGGCATTCCAAACTCGGCATCGTATTTGGCTAAGTTCCCCACAATCATTTTATTGCATGTAGTCTTCATCTTCCCAATTGCTATGCTGACGTTGCATGCTTTCATGGATTCAGATCGTGACCCTTTCATAGCCATATGAATGGTTGCTAAAGTTGCCATATCCGTACCTGGTATTCCATGTGTAGTGACAAAGGTAGCACTCAATAGGTCAGTGCCTATTGTTCCTCTATCAAACAGGACTATCGCTTGTTTGCCGTTAATCAGGATCGTTTCTTCCAATGCTGTGTAGCTTTTATCACCCATGGGGAGCTTGTTCAGTGCTGACGCATTGGTCTCGACTTCTAGGGCGTTGACGTATATTTCATCTGCACTGCTGGCTTCTTCAACTCGATTCGATGATGTTTCCTTTTTAGGTGTCTTTCCTTTACCTTTTTCATTTTTGTTGGGACAATCCTTTGCCATATGTCCTTTACCGCCGCAGGTTAAGCATGCTCCCTTTTCTATAGGAGTCTTCATATTGCTTGATTTGTTTTTCTTCGATTGAGGTTTATTGTCCTTCTTGGTAGTGTCTTCCTTGTATCGTTCCCTCTGCTTATCTTTTACATAGGGTCCTGTATTGTGGAGGATTGTATCGACTCTTTCTGCGTAGGGTATCGTGGTCAGGATTATTTCGCTGGAATCGTACCATGTTTCGACCTCTCGCCTTAGCCTAGTTTGCATGCATTGTAAAAACCTTTGGAGGAAGGCATATTCTGAGATGGTGCCTTCTAGTAATGGTAATCGGTACATCAACTGGTCTGTAGCTACCGTGGTGATGCGCTGCGTCTAACCATTCTTGACTTGCTCAATCTCATAGAATTCTTTGTAAAGGTCATTCTTCTGCCTGGATGACTGGAATCGTTCTCATAACCAGTCGATAAGTTGATCTCTGGTCAAGTCTTTTCCTTGGTTTTCTGCCACCTGGAAAGCTGCTTCCAGAGCTCTTCCTTCTGTGTACAGTATCCTATAGTTTCACGCTCCCTCTGTTTTGGACTTGACTCAGTGTAGTCTTAGGTATAATTGGACTGACTGGTACCAATGATCGAACGCTTCTGGCTTAATGTCTTCTCCTTCACTACTGAACTTCTTTGGTGTAGGAACCATGATGCTAAGTTTTGCTGAATTTGCTGTGGATGGCTCTAAACCTGCAGAGGCATTACTTGGTCCTGGATTCAACATATCGTCGGAAACGCTAGAGCTATCGGAGCTCTCTTCGCTGTCAGAGCTGCTTGTATTGTCCTTGGGTGCTGCTACTTGCTTTCCCTTCAATCCCATGGGCATACCGGGGAACTCTCCTGGAGCTCTCGCTTTGTCTTTGCCTAGTTCTTTTGCCAATTCTGCTAGCAATCGCTTTGCTTTGTCTCGCGCTAACTGTCTTCCTGCTTCGTCTACTTTGAAGCTGGTAGCGGTTTATTGTTCGCCTTTGGTGCTCTGGCTGGCTTTGTTTTTGGTAAGTTCCTGTCGCAGGATCTTATTAGCTGACCTCGTCTGAAGTCGCTTGTCACCTATTCTGGGCAACTGGTTGCAAGCCAGAGTTTCCGAACCACTGCCTGTGTTAAGGGTAGCCGAAGTTTAGGGCAAGCGAATCGAACTAGGCTTCAATCTTTCTTCGTAAACGGATATTGTCTAGGAAGGCTCATAGGTAAAGATTTCTCAGTAAAAACTTCTGATATTGATATGATCTCTTGACTGTTGCTTGATGATAACTAAAGCTTGTGAGGCACTACGATATTTATATCCCTCGTGTGAGTGTTCGCGGACTACAACTAATTTCTATACAATTATGTACTATCTCTCGCAAGCTATCTTTGGTGATCCAGGTGCGAAGGCGATTTGACCCTGACAATACAATTCCCCCCACAGCTTACGGACACATCAGAGCTCAGCTTTCTCTGAGGGTATAGTATCCTTATCAGTCTGAGATGGTGTTCCTTCTTTCTGTGGTTCAAACCAAGCAGTCCATCATGGGATCTACCAATAGTTTCTTAGAACACCAAGTGGCCAGCATGGTATTCGACCAATCTGCTTCCTCCCAGCACTTACATTAGCTTGCAGATGGCTTTCAGGATGACTGGAGCTCACGATCGGTCCAATACCATATCGTGTTGGCTCCGCTCCTCCTTTTCGACTTCTTCCGATAGGTCTATCGACCTTTCTAAGATTGCAATCAGGGTCTAAGTGTGTTCTCAGTGTTTCCCTGGAACCCACTTAACAATTCTCAATTTTGTTCGGAGAGTCCTGTCACCTTTGACCACCACCGCGAAGGCTCTACAGCAATGGTCATTACTCTGTGGACACTGGTCGGATGTACTTGAATCCAATTGCATTGGCCCGGTCGAGTCTCCCTCTTCATATACCCAGCGAACAGCAACTGGTCGGACGCACGGCAACGACGTATATGGTGTTATGATTGGGCTGTCAATTTATGACTTTTTGGTGAGGGGACGTTTTTGCCGTAGGTGCCGCTGGTGACGTGGGGGCCCACCAACGGGGCTGGAGGCGTAAGAGTAGGTTTTCAGCGCATTTTTCGTATGAATGCAGTACTGAATTCAGTGCATCATACACTGGTGCCTAACATGAGCTCCCTCCTCCGAAGATTCGTCTCGAATCGGTTTTGTAGGTGTTACCCTCTTTCCTCTTTTCCTTTTTATTCAAAAATAAAACCACAAAATTAAAAAATTAAAAAAATAAACTCCCACTTTTTGAACACGACTTGGTAGGGTAAAAAACCTAATGCGTTTGCTTGACTACGCTAGGAAAACCGTTTCCTTTTCCTTCAACATCTGCCCACTTTGGCATATCCGGATTCTCCCTGTGAAATGCCTCCACCAACTGCTGTGCATGCTCTAAGTGGTCTAGTGGTTCCCAAGTATTTTCATCTTCAGAACACCCAGTCAACTTAAGAAAATACGGTAACTCACGCATCGGTCAGTTCCGACCTCCCACGCGCTGGGTATAAAAGATTATTTCACTCTTCACGATTCTTTCCATTTCCTATTCAAAATCTGAATCAATCTCTTCTGGCTCGCGGAGAGGCTGTTCCCTTGCGGGTCGATTTGATGTTCGATAGGGTTCCAACAGTGATATATGAAATATCGGTTGGATTTTCCACCTTGGTGATATTTCGAGTTTATAGGCACGTTCTCACCTTTTTTCCAATACCTTAAAAGGGGCATACAGCTTTGGGCTAAGCTTCTTCGAGGGCCGCTTGGTATGTATGTTTTTTGCATTTAACATAACCAGGTCTACGACCTTGATGTCTGGTTGCTTCTTAGCCAAGCGGTTGTAATATTTGCTCATATTTTCCCTTGTTTGTTCCAACGCCTCTCTGGCCTGTTGGTGTATTGTTTGCCTCCAGTGTGCATATAGCTGGGCGCTTGGGTTTTGGGCTTCACGTTCCTTCATCCATTCCGTTTTTGGGTGGAATCCATAGTTTGCGTAGATGGGTGATATGCCTTGAGCATTTGTTACCGAATTGTTGTAGGCAAGGTCGGCTAGTGAGAGCATCTGGTACCAGTCCGTTTGATCATAATTGACAAAGTTCCTAAGGTATCCTTCCAGTACTTGGTTGGTCCTCTCAGTTTGTCCGTCCGTTTGGGGGTGGTACGCTTTTAACACCTTTATTTATATTCCCAGGCTTTTGCATTGGGATTCCTAGAATTCCACCTAGAATTTTGCATCCATGTAAGATATGATTTCTGCCGGAAGACCATTTAGCTTCCAGACTTCCTGCAAAAATGTGTTTGCAACTTCCTTTGCAGTTGCATTACATTCCAGACCTATGAAATGCGCTATCTTTGTAAACCGATCCACGACTACCATAATTTGTGTTCTTCCTTGTGATTCAGGTAGTTGTGTGATGAAGTCGGTCGATATCGATGACCAAGCTGCGAACGGAACTTCTAGAGGCTGCATCAGACCAAACCGAGCATGTCGTAGAGATTTATTATGTTGACATTCATCGCTTGACCGTACGTAGTCATTTATCCACGCTGTCTGACCTTTCCAATAAAAGTCTCTGGTAATGATTTCCAGAGTCTTCTCCAGTCCAAAGTGACCAGCTACTTTGGAGTCGTGGCAACCTTTGGCTATAGTTGTCTGTAGCTGTTCGTTGTCTGGAATGTATAAGCGATTCTTATAGTATATCACTCCTTCAGTTACTGCCCTGTGACTAGGTAATGGTTTGCCCTCATCGGTTAGCGTTTCCAATTTTCGCTAGCGTTCCTGCCAGTCTTGATCGTTCTGGCCTGCCACTTTGATAGTATTTAATAATGTCTGGTTATATTTCCTAATATCAACCTTGGACATTATAGAATTAGACATTAGGAGTATCCCTTTGCCTTGTCTTGCTTGATGGTCTGTTTCATCAAGAAACTCATTTTCGACCTGGTCCCCATGCAAGTATGCAACCACCACCTGGGTCTTTGTTGCCACTGATCGTCTGGGCCAAACATTGGTGCTTCCGAATCCGCCTTTGCCCCTTGAAGTATCTGCTAGTCCATCTACTTCCATCGCTTCCGCCATGTGTATGTTCTCAATGATCATTTGTGCTATTCTGTCCCCTTTGCGAACCTGGCAATCTTGGTTTTCATAGTTCATTATGATAACCTTGACTTCTCTAGTATAATCAGGGTCGATTACTCCTCCACCAATGCTGATCCCAAATTTGGCGGCCATTCCACTGCGTGGTGCCAACCTGGTGTATGTTCCTTTTAGTAATCCAACGTAAATTCCCGTTTCCACCAACATTTGCCCTTTGGCCGGAATTATAAAGTCCTCTAGTGCGTACAGGTCGTCTCAGGCTACTAGTCTGGACCCTTGTGTATGCATTCGTGCTTTTGGAGACAGGAATTTTGTTCGCAAGATATCAGTCGACCCAGTGCCAATTATCCTTTCCTCTCTTTCTGGCTGATTTAAGTGCACCAGTGTGATTTCGAAGTGAGATGGCTTGAGTATTAACTATTCGCCATGCGCAGCTCCCTCCTCCGGACGGTACTCTGGCTGTCGGCTTAGTGCATCTGGCTTTAGCCTCGTTTTCCCGGTTGGTAGACAATCTTGAAATTGTAGTTCGCTAGTTGCTGAGCCCATCTTATCCGCCGTGGGTTCCATACCTTAGTTGTAAGGAAGTTCTGTAGATTCTGGTGATCAGTATACACAGTCACTAGTTGTTCTGTACCGACCAGGTACTGTTTCCATTCTTTAAATGTTTCCAGAATCGCCAATAGTTCCTTATCATGTATCGTATAATTTCGCTCTGCTGGGTTCAGCTTGCGTGAGTGGAAAGCCACCGGATGTAGCTTGTTGGCTTTAAACTGTCAGAGGACACATCCTAATGCAAAATCACTAGCATCTGTTTCCACAATTGTTTCTCTATCAGGGTAGAAATGACAAAGTATAGGGGCAGAGATGAACTTTTCTTAATTTATTCAAATGCCGCATCTTGTTCTGGCCCCCAGCCGAATTTTCTGGTGTCATCCTTCAACGTTTCAGTTATTGGTTTGCAGATTTTTGAGAAATCCTTAATGAAACGTCGGTAAAAATTGGCGAAGCCAATGATAATTTGCACCTCCTTGACCGCCCTTGGTGCCTTCCGATTTTTTATACTTTCGACCTTTCTTCACTGATGGTGACTCCATCAGTTGCCACAATATACCAGAAAAATTCCACTGTGTCGACATGAAAGACTGACTTGGTGGTTGATACCGCTAGATCATATTCCTCCAAGCGAGAGTGTACCTTTTGACCAAGTCAACGTGTTCTTTCTCTGTCTTAGAGTAAATTAGGATGTCATCTAGGTAGACCACCACTCCATCATCTAAAAATTCGCGAAGAATTTTGTTCATCCTGGCCTGGAATGTGGCAGGTGCGTTTACCAGTCCGAATGGCTTTACTTTGTATTCAAAGTGGCCGTTTCGGGTCTGGAAAGCAGTTTTAACTCATCTCCTTCCTTTATTCTGAAGAGGTGATAGCCATCTTTTAAGTCAAGCTTAGTGAATATTTGAGCGCCTGAGACGAGGTCGCGAAGCTCCCTCATTAGGGGTAGCGGATATTTGTTGGCTACCGTTAGCTATTTAACTGCCGGTAGTCCACACATAGCCTCCTTGAACTATCAGGTTTAGGGACTAATAAGATTGTAGCCCCAGCAGGATATTTGCTCTCTACGATTTTCCCTTGATCCTGCATTTTCTGCAGGTATTTGCTAAGCAAATCCAGCTGGTGGGCAGACAAAGGATATCTCGGGCCCCATGGCGGTACCGCGCCAGCTATCAAGTCAATGGCGTGGTCAAATGTTCTTCTTCCAGCTAGTTTCTCTCCCGTTTCTTGTGCAAAAACCCTCTTGAATTCATGGTATTCCTGAGGTATTTGCAGAATCTCTTTTGATTCAGGAGTGGGTTGTATTTCGATTCTTCCAATATATCGTGCATCAAGGTCATATGCCACCGTTTCGTCCTATTCAAATGCAAAGTCTATGCCTTCATCAGTAACATGACTTGGGCATTTCACGTCTTTAAATATCCTTTTTTACACATCCTCAATGTGCCTTATAGGATTTCCGGTATGCCACCATCCTAATGGGATGATTAGGTAATATTTGCCAGCGTTGGCAATTTCGCAAAAAATGTGAGATCGGTGTGCATTGCTTCCGATCTCTAAGGGAATAGGATGTGTATAGTGTTTGCCCCCATTTGCTGCTGTGGTTCCTTCAAAGGTGTAAATGTCCAAGCTATTTGTACAGGTGTGGTATGGTAAGCGATGTTTATTAACCAGTTCTAGGTTAATTAGGAATATGTTAGACCCTGAGTCTAAGTAAACACGGATCGGTATTCGTTCTCCATTTGCTTCGATGGTTGCCTTCCCTTATGGGCATGAGTAATAAGGCGTGGCAGGTGCTTCGGTCTTAGTTCTTTTATTAGGGCTGCTAGGGGCCTGTATAGGTCTTTTGTATGACATTTTCGTAGTTGTGGTAACTTAGGGTGTTTGTTACTATGCCTGCACGGCTTCGGCTATTGAAGCCTACTCAGACAAACTAAAATCTCTGTCTTTGGTGTACTGGGCAGCCTACTACTAGCAGTCTTTACCCCTTGTCGAAGGGTTCCCATACACCTGCCATTTGCCCTTGTCAGCCCACACTTTTGTGTTCACTGTATCCGCACTCGTATCGTTTTGACTATATCAGCGTATTTGGGCTCCGGGGATTCTCCACGCATCGCCTCGTTTACTCCATGAGTCTATGGTGCCTATCCTGTCCACAAAGCCAGAGTCCAGGTTTGGGACGGATTTACCCCGCTCCATTTAGCGTGTGGACTCAGCAGCCGTAGTTACTCATTCTCTTCCACTTCATTTTTCTTGATGTCTGGGATCCTGTTCCGTTTCTTCAACTATTCCGTTGTCCAGCCAAGCTGTAATATATTTCGTTTCTGCAAGGCTTCTCACAATGCAGGCTAGACTGATTTCCCCTTGTCATTCTTAATAAGTCTCTACTCAGCATTCGTCTGTCAGCTCTTCTTTGGACCTCTTGTAAGGATTTAGGGCTTTATAAGGATACAGGTTTAGTTGACCGTCGTCCTTACTGATGTCCATAATACATCAAATGTGAAGCTCGGCTTTCTTCTTTTTGAGTTTCAGGTTCCCAGAGTTAGTCCCGGACTACTAGGAGCCGCCGTTCAAGTTAATCGCTTCTTACTCACATGTCAAACTTAGGTCTGCGATATTCCCGTAGGTATGGATTGCTTTTCGTGACTCTCCCTTTCGTTTTGAGTTTCCCACTGTAATAGAATCCTACTATGTTTCTTCTATTACTACTGACTTGATGTTGGTTATTACTTGTTTGGGTTTATACCTGATAAGCGCTACTATTTAGTTGTCCTTTCCTACTTGGTTATGACTTACTAACTGGTTATCCATTCCTTGTTTTGGTTATCACTACCCCTCCTTGCTTCTACCCATTTGGGTATCGCTATCCTCCTGCTATACCTACTGGATTTCTATAGTATTAGCGATCTCTTGTTCCTCCTTGTTTGGATTCCATTAATTGTTTTGTTAGCTCCATCCTATCGCTTTTAACCCTCTATTTTTGGAATATGGTTACCTTGGTATGCTGCCTCTGTTGGCATGTTTGTTGGACAGGATATTTGCGCTTTTGTTTAGTTTTCCTATCTACAATCTTTTGTATTTAAAGAGCCTGCAATCCCTTAAGGATTCGGCCTCTCAAGCCTCACAGGACTATCAACTTTAATACTACAAGTTGAATGGTCACTCTATCAGTTACATACCATTTACCTTGTTTATTGAAGACCTATCCATCGACGCTTCTCCCCCTATCCTAATAGTATCTTCAGAGTCCCTTTGGGATTCACGAGATACTTGGGAGTAGCTTACATTTTTTGACCTAGACTCAAGTATACCTTTAATCTTCAGCAGAGGACTGATCAGCCTTCGCCTACCTTGACCCTGCAATACTAGTACACCGCCCTGTTTCCAAGAAGGCCTTGAGCGGACTCCTGGCGAGACCAGCTCACCCTAGCTAGCAACCATTTAGCTTCCTAGAGATACCAGAAGGCACTTCACTAGAGGATTAGTAGCATCCTCCTCAGGACCCCAAAGTCAAGAGCCAGTACCCCCACCTGCACCACCATCTGAGGACTCAGAACTATCTTCCGTAGATAGCAGCAACAGCGAATAAGAAGACCAAGACCAAGCCTAAGACCATGCCCAAGCCCAAGCTCTAGACCAAGTCCAAGACCAAGAACAAGTCCAAGAACAGCTCCACCAAGAAGTCCAATCCAAGAAAGATCCAAGCTCAGAATCAGAATCAGATTCCGGTCCAGAGGATGTTCCAGGACCAGCACCCCCAGCTTCGCCACCTAGACCACCCAGTCAACCTAGAGAACCCAGAGAACCAAGCCCTGCACCAGAGGATTTACCTAGTCCATCAAGACCACCTAGTCCACCAAGTCCACCAAGCAATCCAAGCCCTGCACCCATCGCCATGTCAGTCCCGCCAGAGGGAAATGATCGTCCTAAATGGTCTGCACCATTTACATTCACTGGAGAAGGAAAAGATCATGACCCATTGAGAATCAACTCATGGTTCAACACAGTCCATCGATACATCGCCAGCTTTGGCATAACTGACGATTCCCCTGAAGCCCTGCAATACTATGGAGCCTATTGCAGAGAGAAAGCCCTCGATAAATTCACACAATATGAAGCTTCCCAAGGAGACCACACAGTTTCTGGACTCAAACAGAAATTTGAGGCCTACTTCCTTCCTTCCACATCTACAGATACTATCTATGAACAGTGGCTACAAGTCAAGCAAACTACCGGCGAAAAAACAGCACCGATTACCAACACTGTAATCAGACTTGAAACCTTGAGAGACAGTCTCCCCACAGGAACAATTTCGGACTATTCAGCGAAGCAGAGACTCCTAGATGCCATAGATATCAAACTCAAGCGAGATGTGAAACCACACATCACCACAGATACCTCCTTTGACCAGCTAGTGGAGATAGTGGAAAAGCGAGATGCAATTGCCAACTCTACAGGACTCTATGGAAATCATCAAGGAAATGCAACTTCTAATGCAGTTTCCCAACAAGCACCCAAGTGCCCCCAGAACAGCACCCAGCGAAACCAATCAAGGTTCTCTACAACACCTTTTAGCATCCAAGAGTATCCCAGGCTGAGATGGACCTGCGCAGGAGAGACAATGACTGTTACTATTGTGGAAAACATGGACACTACTCCGATAACTGCTTTGAGAAGAAGAAGCATAGAAGCACGTAGCAGCGAGGAAATGGAGGCCCTAGCGGAACCAGGAGACCCCAGAATGTCTGAAGAACATATCATACTCAAGAAGACGATCCCCATTTCAAGGAATCAATTACAGTTACCACAAACCATGCAGGACCTAGTGGAACTCAATCTCAAGCCCTCGAAGTATACATCACAGTCAATGGCCACAAAGCAAAGGCACTATTCGATACAGGAACCACAGGAGACAACTTAATATCAGGAAAGTTTGTCACTACCCACCAAATTCCTACCAGAGACGTCGGGACTCCTATCAACCTGAAGATGGCAGTAAAAGGATCACGCTGAGCAATCAACTATGTAGCTAAGCCTATCATTCAGATTGACAAGGAAAGCGGCGATATCTCAGAACCCCTTGTCTGTTCCCTGGATAACTATGATATCTTCCTAGGAATGCCTTACCTTACTACACACCATGCAATAATAGATTTTGGAAAATCTATGATCACCTTACCAGACAAAGGAATCACCCTGACATGCAAGAAAGCTACACATGCACGATTTTCAGCCATGAATGAAGCAGATGCCCCTGACTTCATTTCCGAATTTCCTATAGTATTCTCTATCAAGAAAACAGCAGAATTACCACCTTTAAGAGATGTCAACCTCCACATCCAGCTGAAAGACACAATTTCGGACCATAATCCAAGATTCTTCACATTCCCTGACAAGATCATGCCAGCATACAGAGCATTAATCGAAGAGTGGAAAGCCAAAGGGATCATTTACCCAAGCGTAGCACACAACCCTGTCAACATATTCTCAAAGCTGAAACCTAATGGCGAAATCAGACAGCTTGCAGACCTTGTACCCAAGAATGATATTACTATCAATGACCACAGAGCGATTCCCAACCAAACCATGATACTCAGAACTGTTGCCAGAGCAAAGTTCAGATCCACCATTGACTTAGCAAACTGGTACTTCCAAATTCGAGTTCTCCCTAGCGATGAGACATACAATACAATCAAGACACCCTTTTGATCCTTTGCATGCAGAGTTATGCTGCAAGGAGATGCCAACGCCCCTGCTACAGCTATGAGAGTTATAGAGTTTGTGCTAGATGGATTTATTGGAAAATTCGTTTAGGCATACATGGATGATATTACCATCTACCCAGAAACAGTTGAGGACCATATTTCCCACATCAGATCAGTCTTGGGAAGACTGAAACATCATCAAATCAAAGCATCTCCAGCCAAGTGCAAATTCTTCGCCACCAAGCTCTCACTCCGAGGACATATTATAGATGAGAAAGGAATTCATCCAAACCCTGAAAATATCCGCTCCATCCAAGACTGGCCCACACCAAAATCAAAAAAGGAGGTGCAGACCTTTATTGGAGTTGTCATATATCATGCACAGTTTCTTCCACACCTTGCCTCCACCACCACCCCCATCTCAGACCTAATTTCCCCAGATGTGTTTGAATGGCGACCCCTGCATGAGGAACTTTCAAACAGGTTAAGCGCCTGGCCAAGGAGACAATTCCACTCCCACCCATCTCATATGAGACATCAGCTGATCCAATATACCTCATTACTGACACCTCTAAAGTTCGATCATGAGCATGGGTTGGCCAAAGACCCTCCCTAGAGAAAGCATACCCTGCCGCATTCCACAACAGAAAGTTTGCAACAATTCAGCTGTACTACCCTGTCCATGAATTGGAACTTTTGGCGTTTGTGGATGCTATTGAGGCATTCCATCAGATTTATATGGCACCAAGTTCACTGTTGTGTCTGATAACAAGGCACTATCCTATTTCCTGAAGCATACAGACCTACCTTATCGCCAAACAAGATGGCGCATGTTCCTGCAATCTTATGATTTCGATATCATACACAGACCTGGCAAAGACAATGTCCTTGCAGATGTACTATCAAGGATCTATGAAGACACCCCAGCTGAAGAAGACTAAATACTCGAAGACCCTACAGAGAAGAGGCCTATAAAAAAGACCCCCTCCTCCGCCATGAACAGTGTATATATACAGTACCTCAACATCGCCACTGCACTAGACCCTTCTTCTGCCCTCACTCCTCAAGTACCCTCTCCCATTCTTACTCCTGAACACCACTCCATGTGGAACTCACATCATGGCACCAGCTCAAACCCCTGTAACTCCTAAGAAGCGATTCACTACTCAGATTCTGTTGAACATGCCATGGACAAAGCAGCAGATACCCTCGAGCTTGCAACCAATGCCATTCAAGGTTGTGAAATAGTCGAGACATCCTCCTATCTCATCAACCCTCAAGAGCCATCCCATGCCACAGAACTTATTGAGCGAGCTAAAGCTCAACTGTCTAGCCTTGCGGCGAGAATTAACAACTCTCCAGGAGATATGAACCAACCTCTGCAACCAGATGCTATCACCAACTGCTTTAAACGAATGCATGATTCTATCACCCAATTGGAATCCCTTGCAGTCACCACTTCCGGAAATATCGTCCCCAGCAGCACACCTACTGAACCTGACCCTCAGCCCAGACCAGTCCCTCCTCGACCCCCAGTCAATAAACAAAACTGATTTCTTGAATCTAATAAACACAGAGCCAGCACTGGACTGCCTGTGTCTGGGAAGAATACCAAACCCACATAAATGGAAAGAATACAGGATACTTTCCCTCAGGATCTCGCAATATTCCAGAACCCTTGCCCCTCTACTCTTCCTCCAACTTTGTCTCCCCTAATCATCCCAAGCGCAGAGCAGAACACAGATGGGCTGTTCCTCCTCCCCTTCACGATGATGATGGCTACCCAATCTTTCATACAGTTATTGATAAAGGAAAAGAAAGAGAAATACCGGATATTGACCAAGGATGGGATCTACCTACCCTAGAAGTACCTGTCGATTATGAGGACTGCTTCTTTGATCAGCCCTCCTCACAGCTTGACCTTCGCGCTTTTCAGCTTACCAACTATAGGAAAGGAAAGTGGTACTCCTGCATTCGACATGGTACCCAGAAAGACGCTCTCCTTGAGGTAGTTCCAAGGCTATCGACCACCCTGACTGGCTCTTATATGATGGAGTTCTTGTCAGAAAGGGGAAGGATGACAGTAGAGACTGTCCTTATGTCCCCTATGAAGCAAGCTATCCAGGTGCTAACATCAGAAGCGAAATTGTGCGCATTACCCATGAACAAATGGCACA
>QFET01007833.1:0-12016 GCA_003316355.1 Tuber calosporum | reverse complement strand
CGTCCTAAATGGCCAGCACCATTTACATTCACAGGAGAAGGAAAAGATCGAGACCCATTAAGAATCAACTCATAGTTCAACACAGTCCATCGATACATCGCCAGCTTTGGCATAACTGACGATGCCCCTGAAGCCCTGCAATACTATGGAGCTTATTGCAGGGAGAAAGCCCTAGATAAATTTACCCAATATGAAGCTTCCCAAGGAGACCACACAGTTGCTGGACTCAAACAGAAATTCAAGGCCTACTTCCTTCCTTCCACATCCACTGATACCATCTACGAACAGTGGCTACAAGTCAAGCAAACTACCGGCGGAAAAACAGCACAGATTACCGATACTGTAATCAGACTTGAAACCTTGAGTGACAGTCCCCCCCCAGGAACAATTTCAGACTATTCAGCGAAGCAGAGACTCCTAGATACCATGGATATCAAACTTAAGCGAGAAGTGAAGCCACACATCACTTCAGATACCTCCTTTGACCACCTAGTGGAGATAGCAGAAAAGCGAGATGCAATTGCCCACTCTACAGGACTCTATGGAAATCGTTAAGGAAATGCAACCTCTAATGCAGTTTCCCAACAAGCACCCAAGCGCCCCCAGAACAACACCCAGCGAAATCAACCAAGGTTCTCCAACAATACCTCTCAGCATCCAAGGGTATCCCAGGCTGAGAAGGATTGGCGCAGAAGATATAATGACTGTTACTATTATTAAAAACATGGACACTACTCCGATAACTGCTTTGAAAAGAAGAAGCATAGGAGCACCCAGCAGCGAGGAAATGGAGGCCCTGGGGGAACCAGGAGACCCCAGAATGTCAGGAGAACATACCACACCCAGGAAGACGATCCCCAAGTGAAGGAATCAGTGACAGTTACCACAAACCATGCAGGACCTAGTGGAACTCAATCCCAAGCTCTCGAAGCATACATCACAGTCAATGGCCACAAAGCAATGGCACTATTCGATACAGGAACCACAGGAGACAACTTGATATCAGGAAAGTTTGTCACCACCCACCAAATCCCTACCAGAGACCTCGAGACCCCTATCAACCTCAAGATAGCAGTTAAAGGATCACGCTTAGCAATCAACTATGTTGCAAAGCCTGTCATACATATTGACAAAGAAAGCGGCGATATCTCTGAAGCCCTAGTCTGTTCCCTGGACAACTATGATATCTTTCTAGGAATGCCTTACCTTACTGCATACCATGCTGTTATAAATTGCGGAAAATCTATTATCACCTTCCCTGACAAAGGAATCACCTTGACCTGCAAGAAAGCAACCCATGCACGATTTTCAGCAATGAATGAAGCAGATGCCCCTGACTTCATTTCCAAGTTTCCTACAGTATTCCCTGGCAAGATGACAGTGGAATTACCACCCTTGAGAGATGTCAACCACCACATCCAGCTGAAAGACACAATTTCGGACCATAATCCGAGATTCTTCACATTCTCTGACAAGATCATGCCAGCATACAGAGCATTGATAGAGGACTGGAAAGCTAAAGGAATCATTTACCCAAGCGAGGCACATAACCCAGTCAACATATTTCCAAAGCTGACACCCAATGGCGAAATCAGACTGCTTGCAGACCTTGTACCCAGGAATGATATTACTATCAAGGACCAGGGAGCGATTCCCAACCAAGCCATGATACTCAGAACTGTTGCCAGAGCAAAGTTCAGATCCACCATTGACCTAGCAAACTGGTACTTCCAAATTCGAGTTCTCCCCAGCGATGAGAAATACAACACCATCATGACACCCTTTGGATCCTTTGCATGCAGAGTCATGCTGCAAGGAGATGCCAACGCCCCTGCTACAGCTATGAGAGTTATAGAGTTTGTCCTAGATGGATTTATTGGAAAATTGGTTTGAGCATACATGGATGACATTACTATCTACTCAGAAACAGTTGAGGACCACATTTCGCATATCAGATCAGTCTTGGAAAGACTGAAGCAGCATCAAATCAAAGCATCACCAGCCAAGTGCAAATTCTTCGCCACCAAGCTCTCACTCCTAGGACATGTTATAGATGAGAAAGGAATTCATGCAAACCCAGAAAAAATTCGATCCATCCAAGACTGGCCCACACCAAAATCGAAAAAGGAGGTTCAAACCTTTATTGGAGTTGTGATATATCATGCACAGTTCCTTCCACACCTTGCCTCCACCACTGCCCCCCTCTTGGACCTAATATCCCAAGATGTGTTTGAATGGTGACCCCTGCATGAGGAAGCCTTCAAACAGGTTCAGCGCCTGGCTAAGGAGACAATTCCGCTCCGCCCCATCTCCTATATGACATCAGCTGATCCAATATACCTCATTACTGACGCCTCTAAGGTTGGATCAGGAGCATGGGTTGGCCAAGGACCCTCCCCAGAGAAAGCATACCCTGCCACATTCCACAGCAGAAAGTTTGCAACAAGTCAGCTGCACTACCCTGTCCATGAATGGGAACTTTTAGCGATTGTGAATGCCATTGAGGCATTCCATCCTATTCTATATGGGACCAAGTTCACTGTTGTATCAGACAACAAGGCACTATCCGTTTTCCAGAAGCAGACTGACCTACCTTACCGCCAAACCAGATGGCGCATGTTCCTGCAATCTTATGATTTCGATATCATACACAGACCTGGCAAAGACAATGTCCTTGCAGATGCACTATCAAGGATCTATGAAGACACCCCAGCTGAAGAAGACCAAATACTCGAAGACCCTACAGAGAAGAAACCTATAAAGACCCCCTCCTCCGCCATCAACAGTGTATCAAAACACTACCTCAACATCGCCCATGCCTTAGACCCTTCTTCTGCCCTCACTCTTCAAGTACCCTCTCGCATTCTTACCCCTGAACACCACTCCATGTGGAACTCACATCATGGCACCAGCTCAAACCCCTCCAGCTCCCAAGAAGCGAGTCACTACTCAGATTCTGTTGAACAAGCCATGGACAAAGCAGCAGATACCCTCGAGCTTGCAACAAATGCCATACCTGGTTGTGAAATCGTCGAGACCTCCTCCTATCTCAGCAACCCTCAAGAGCCATCCCAGACCACAGTACTTATTGAGCGTGCTAAAGCTCAACTGTCAGGCCTTGCGGCGAGAATTAACAATACTCCAGGAGATATGGACCAACCACTGCATCCAGATGCTATCAGCAACTGCTTTAAACGAATCCATGATTCTATCACCCAATTGGAATCCCTTGCAGTCACCGCCTCCGGAAATATCACCTCCAGCAGCACACCTTCTGAACCTGACCCTCAGCCTACACCAGTCCCTCCTCGACCCCCAGTCAATGAACTGGACCGATTTCTTGAATCTAATAGACACTGAGCCATGCACTGGACTGCCTGTGTCTGAGACGAATGCCAAACCCACATGAATGGAAAGAATACAGGATACTTTTACTCAGGATCTCGCGATATTCCAGGACCCTTGCCTCTCTACTCTTCCTCCAACTTTGTCTCCACTCATCTTCCCAAGCGCAGAGCAGAACACAGATGGGCGGTTCCTCCTCCCCTCCACAATGATGATAGCTACCCAGTTTTTCATACAGCTATTGATAAAGGAAAAGAAAGAGAAATAGCGGATATCGACCAAGGATGGGACCTACCTACCCCAGAGGCACCTGTCGATTATGAGGACTGCTTCTTTGATCAGCCCTCTTCACAGCTTGACCTTCGCGCTTTTCAGCTTACCAACTACATAAAAGGAAAGTGGTACTCCTGCATTCGAAATACTACACTGAATGACCCTCTCCTTGAGGTAGTTACCAAGGCTATCGACCACCCTGACTGGCTATTATATGATGGAGTTCTTGTCAGAAAGGGGAAGGATGACAGTAGAGACTGTCCTTATGTCCCCTATGAAGCAAGCTATCAAGGTGCGAACATCAGAAGCGAAATTGTACGCATTACCCATGAACAAATGGCACATATGGGTTGGCAGATATGTTTTGAATATGCTTCAAGACACTTCTACTGGCTCTCTATGAGGAACGATTTTAAAGACTATATCCGCAGATGCCACCTATGCCAGCTCGAAAAGCAACCTAAGACTATCCCCGAAGGATCAGTCACCCCCCTCCCTATCCCCAGGCAGCCACACTCGTCCCTTGCAATTGACTTCGCAGGACCATTCCCTACCGATTCCAAGCTTGAACTCATCATGGTTGTTTTGGATTGATTCAGTGGCTTTAGCTACCTCATACCAGTCTCCCAGAACATCACAGCTATCGAAACAGCACACACCCTCATTGAGCGAGTCTTCTTCATTCACGGTTGTCCTACCTCCCTAGTCTCTGACAGAGACCCCAAGTTTACCTCACGCTTTTGGACACAGCTTATGGCGAATCTCAATGTTGATCTCAACATGGCTACAGCTTATCATCACCAGACCAATGGACAGACTGAGTGCAGAATCAGAACTTTTCGCCAATGTCTTAGGAACTATGTTAACCCTAAAGGAACCAAGTGGGTTCGCCACCTACCTCATGTCCAGACTGCAATCAATGCAGCTCCCAGCGATAGCACAGAACTCTCTCCCTTCGAAATCACCTTTGGCAGACTACCAAACCTCCTCCCATGCGTCAGAGTTCTTCCCACTTCAGTACCAGCAGCAGACGAGATTGCTTCCCAGGTCATGAAGAACCAGCAACTCGCCAGAGATGCCCTCAAGAAGGCCTGAGCACGCCAAACCACCTCCAGTGAAAACAGAAGAAAGGATGGACCCCCAATCATCCCTAACGAAACTGCAGTTATCCTCAAGTAAGCACCCTATGTCCATAAGGTTGGACTAAATCACAAGCTAGTTGGACCATAGTTAGGATCCTTCTCAGTGAGTGAAGGACCTGATAGACATAACAACTACAAACTCATACTCCCCCCACTGATGGCCGGAATCCACCCTTGGATCCATCGCAGCCATCTTCGCATTTACCTAAGACCCAACCCCTTCGCCTTCCCAGGAACACCTGAACCCATATCCAAAGAACCTGTCACCATCGATGCCAGTGGACAAGAGCAATGGGAAATCGAAAAGATACTCAAAGATCGAATCTATCACAGAAAAAGACAGTTCTTGATCCATTGGAAAGGATATAACGAAATCGAAGCAACATGGGAACCCCTCTATAACCTAGAAGGCGCCAGAACTCTCATCAGATCCTACTGGTTCGATACCTACAATGAATCTATACCTTTCAGACTCCCTTGGTCACATGGCGAGACGTTCTCTACCTGGACACTTCAGAAACCAGACTATGCCACCCTCTCACCTGAGCTTGACCCTGACGGATTTTGGAAACCCCTTCAGGACTCAGACTACTCAGAATCCGATACCAGCATAACACTCTCCACCTTCGACGAATCTGAGATGGAAAGCTAACTGCTTCATGCTATTGTCTTCGCTACTATGGGTCTTATAAAGGTGTAAGGTCCTGACACCAGTGATGGATATATGTTTACTGATTAAGTTATATGTTTTGAAATTGAGTGGAATGCTCCAAAGGCGGGTTGGTTATTAAGCCCTTTAGGATATTCCTTTTTTGTTTGTTTGTTTGTTTGTTTTATTTCTTTTAAGGGGAATGTAACGGAATCCTATTATGTTTCTACTATTACTACTGACTTGATGTTGGTTATTAATAATTTGGGTTTATACCTGATAAGCGCTATTATTTGGTTGTCCCTTCCTACTTGGTTATGACTTCCTAACTGGTTATTCTTTCCTTGTTTCGCTTATCACTACCTCTCCTTGCTTATACCCAGTTGGGTATCGCTATCCCCCTGCTATACCTACTGGATTTGTATAGTAGTAGCGATTTCTTGTTACTTCCTGTTTGGATTCCATTACTTGTTTTGTTAGCTCCATCCTGTCGCTTTTAACCCTCTGTTTTTGGAATATGGTTACCTTGGTATGCTGCCTTTGTTAGCATGTTTATTGGACAGGATGTTTGCGCTTTTGTTTAGTTTTCCTAGCTACAATCATTTGTATTTAAAGAGCCTGCAATCTCTTAAGGATTCGGACTCTCAAGCCTCACAGGACTATCATCTTTAATACTACAAGTTGAACAGTCACTGTATTAGTTCCATACCTTTTACCTTGTCTATTCAAGACCTATCCATCGATGCTTCTCCCCCTATCCTATTAGTATCTTCAGGGTCCCTCTGGGATTCTCGAGATACTTGGGAGTAGGTTACAGGCACCATGTTTTGTCGTGTTCAGGTGAGTAGCCGGTCCACTTGGCTCTGTATTGTAGGCGTTTTCGGTGTATGCGTGAATCAATGATTTCTTAGAGTTCGTACTCGCTTTCTCCTTCTATCTCGATTGGAGGTAGTTGTGCTTGCTTTAGTGATGGAAACTCATTGTTTTGGTATAGTTCGAGGAGTGAGATGTGGAAGGTGTTGTGGACCATCATCTGTTGGGGCAAGGCCAATTTATAGGCACTTGTGCCCACCATCGTAAGAATCTTGAATGGTCCGATTTTCTTGTAATCCAGCTTCTTGCATGGTCTTGTGGTCCTTATATTCCTTGGGAGTAACCAGACCATATCGCCTGACTGGAGATTCAGATCGGGTTTTCAGTGTTGATCATAGTTTTCTTTTTGTCGTAATTGTGCACAGACCATTTCCTGACGCAGGATACTGTGCAGCTGACCCATCTCTTCCTTTTCCATGGTTTCCTTGGGTATCATGTGGCCTATCGCCTCATGTTCTGGATGTTGTCCGTAGTTTGCGTAGAAGGGTGTGGTCTTAATTGTTTCCTGACTTCCATTGTTGTATGCAAATTCTGCTAATGGTAGTAATTCCGCCCAGTTATCTTACTGATAGTTGACATAAGCCCTTAGGTATTGTTACAGTATTCGGTTCGTCCTTTCGGTTTGTCCGTCCGTTTGTGGATAGAAGGCGGTTCTCATTCTTCGTTCAATGCCAAGGGATTTTGTAGTCTCTTTCCATAAGTCTGATGTTAATAGCGTTCCTCTATCGGTGATGATGTCTTGTGGTAGTCCATGGAGTCGGAATATTTCCCGTAGGAATATCTTGACAAATTCTTTGGTGTTCATATCCTTGTTGCCGGGTATGAAATGGCTCATTTTTGTCAAGCGGTCAATGACCACCCGGATGGCGTCATAATTGTCTGATTTCGGCAGGTCCGTGATGAAGTCCATTGCTATCGATTTCCATGGTCGGTGTGGTGCCTCGTTCAGTTGTAGCAGTCCGTAGGGCGCGTGCCTTATCGCTTTCGTTCTTTGGCATGTATCGCAATTCTTGACATATGTCTTTGTGTCGTCTCGCATCTTTGGCCAATAATATTGTCTGGATAATAGTTCCGGAGTTTTGCTGGTTCCACTATGCCCAACTGCTGGGTTATCGTGATTTTGTCGTATGACTTGGGTTCTGATCTCTTCTTGTTCTGGCACCCAAATCTTTCCTTGATGCCATAGGCATCCTTCTTTCCATTCACATGCCCCTTGAGCCACTCCTTTCATTTCTTTCTCTCCTTTCCTCAGGGCTTCCTAGATTGCTCATATCTGTCTAACTTTCGTTCTTGCTTCTCGGATGCCAAAATCTTCTACGAAAAGCTTGACCACTTGCATGACTTTGAGGTATTGTTCTTTTGGGAGTAGGATCCTTTGTTTTTGTTGGATTCTCTCGTCGTTCTTTTTCTGGACATCTTCTGCTATCCTTGTTAGGTCATCCGGTTTGCCCCCTTCCTTCCCGGGTCGGTATTGTATTTTGATATCGTAATGACTGAGGGTCTCGCTCTATCAGATTTATCTGTCGTTGATCTCCTTTGTTGTGGTAAATGGTACCAGGTTCTTATGGTCTGTGAGGACCAGGACCTGGTGTCTGCCTCCATTTGCATATCTTTTCCATTCTTTCAAAGCTTGGACAATGGATAAGTGCTCTTTGTTGTGGATGTCATAGTTGCATTCCACGGGGGTCATTGTTTTTGACTGGTATGCCACTGGCCTCCATTTTCCATCGCTCCCCTTTTGTGATAGAATGCCTGAACATACATATTTTGAAGCATCTGTCTCGATCATGATTTCCTGGGTTAGATCGTAGTGTACCAGTAGTGGGGCTGTAGTAAGTCGCCTGCGCAATTCATCGAATGCTTTTTGTTGGTTCTCGGTCCAGTTCCATTTGCAGTCCTTCTTCGTCAGTTGATTGAGTGGTTTAGCTATACGGCTAAACCCTTCTATGAATCGTCGATAGAAGTTGCAGAATCCCATAAAGTACTGTATTCCTTTCTTGCTTTCGAGTGGTTTCCATTCTCATATTGCTTTTGTTTTGATAGGATCCACACTGACTCCGTCCTTGTCGATGATGAAGCCTAGGTATTTGGTTCGTTCCTTGTGAAATTCGCACTTCGATGGCTTCAGTGTCAGCCCATCATTCTTCAAGGCTTCCATAATCATCCTGACATGGGTTCGCTGTAGTTCCTGGTTTTCTGAATATATCAGAATTTCATCTAAATAGATCATACAACAGATATCCAGAAGCCTGCTGAGAAACCTATTGACCTATCGCAGAACCGCTGCAGGTGCATTTTTGAGTCCGAATGGCATGACCGTATATTCGTATATGCCGTATTTGGTGGTAAAGGTTGTTTTCCATTCGTCCCCGTGTTTGATTCTGATCTTGTGATATGCATTTTGGATGTCTAGTTTAGTAAAGACCTTAACTCCTCCAAGCCTATCGAGGGCTTCTCCAATCAGTGGTAGGGGATATCGGTCTCGTTTGGTGACTTCGTTGAGTCCTTGGTAGTCTGCGCATAGCTTTAGCTTGCCCTCTTTCTTCTTAACAAAAAGGATCGGTGATCCCCTGTTTGCATAAGAATCTCGAATCCAGCCCCGGTTCTTGTTGACCCTCATGTATTCTCTTAGTTCTTCCAGCTCTTTTTCACCTGATGGGTATAGCTTTCTAGCTGGTACTGTTTCTCCTTTCTTGAGGTTAATATTCCAGTCAACCTTTGGTCGTTGGGGTGGTAGCCGAGTTTCTTCCTCTTCTTTGAACATGTCCAGGTACTGGTGTTATTCCCTGGGCACAATGTTTCTAGTTTTATCTCTTTCTTGTCCTTTCTTGGCCTTGATAGCCAATTCAGTCCTGACATTGATCCTTTCGATCCTGGTAGGCTCGTTTGTCTTATAATCCCAATGGAGGATTCCTGTAACTTCGCCTCTTCAGTAGAACTTGCCGAAGGACAGAGCGGAGATCTCGTTGATCTCCATCTTTTGGCGTTTTGGGTGGTCCATACTTCCAAACCCTGATGCACCTCTGATAGTAGGAGCCACTTGCTCCACTTCTTCACATTGTCCTATGACAATCTTTTCGCATATCAATTGTGCGATGCGGTCTCCCGGCTCAACTGTGTAATGGTCGTTTCCCAGGTTGACCAGGACCACCTTGACTTTACCGATGTGGTCAGCGTCGATTACTCCCGCATTGACAGTAAGCTTTATTTGACTACCAATCCGCTGCGTGGAGCCACCCGCCTATAGGTTCCTTCTGGTAGTCCTATTGCTATCCCGGTATTGACGATTCCTTGTTCTTTTGCCGGTATCGTAATTCTCTCCTCTGCATACAGGTCATGTCCTGCAGCCTTAGCTGACCCCTGGGTAGGGAGTGTGGCCGTATTGTTCAATCTTGGATTTTGATGTTCTAGACATCCTTGGCCTGGATCGTGGAGAACTGTATCTCCAAGTTCTCTTCCAGGGCTTCCGATTCTGGGACTAACTCCACTGCTGGCGAGCTTTGGAGGCATACTCTTGTACACCACTCGCTATCAAAGGTGATCTTGTTGTTTTCCCAATCTATCTTGGAGTTTTATCTTCTCAGCCATGGCAGACCTAACACTGCCTCATGGTTGGGTAAATCTGCGATTTGGAAGGTTGCCACTTCCCTATAGCTGCCGATGTCCATAGGTACTTCCGCTATATGGCTAAGTAGTCCCATAGCGCTTGGCTCCCCATCCGCAAGGTAGATTTCCCGTAATTCTTTCGCTTTCTTTGTTCGTATGCTGTGTTTCTTGCTGAATTCCTTGTCGATAAAGTTTTCTGTAGCACCCGAGTCAATCATGCTGTTGATGATGACTGTCTTGTCCTTGCCATGTAAACGCATTTTGACTATGTCATGGTCTTTTTCTTGTTCCAATGTTTCCGTGTTTGTAAGTGCCATGTAGATGTTACCGATTCCGATAGTTTTAGTTTTGTTCTCCCGCAGCCCATCTCTTACTGGGTAGTTTCTTCGTTTCCCGACTCTTCAGGTGTTTCTCTGATCTCCATTTCGTGTAGGTTGGTTCGTGGTTTCCAGCAATTATTGTTGGTCTTGCTGTTGAACTGCCTAGTATTGTCCTTCTCATCTCTTACATTTCGGCAATTACTGAATCTGTGCCTAGGTCTGGCGCATCCTTGGCATAGGTTGTTGTCCCTTCTTCTTGTGAATTCTGCTCGTAAGAGGTTTAGTCGTGGACGACTTCTGGTAGCATCCATGTCCTTTGAGTCGCCACGGGTTTCTTTATTGTTGCCCGACTTCCAGGTTCCATTATTGTTTCTGGGCGTTTCTTGTTGTTGGATAAAGGTACTGTTGTTTCCTTGAAGGTGTTTGATCATGTTGATCCAGTTTTCTTTTTCGATTGCTCAGGCTGCCAGGGCATCGATATTTGCTGCCAGCATGTGGTCCGCTGCCCATGCGTCCTGAAGGGTTCCGTTAATTCCTTTAAGGAATTGGAGTCTTAGTGTACCATCATCCTCATTCACCTCTGGAGGTGTGAGGTGAAAGTTATTCCAGTATTACGTGACTGGTTCCCTGCCTTGCCTCAGGCGGTCGAGCTTTGTCCTAGCTGCAGTTTCCGCATCCATATCCCCAAACTGGTCTTTAAGGGCTGTAGTGAAATCCTCCTATGTAGTCCAGGTCTCCGGCTTGCGTCCTTCTGCAAATGGGGTTATCCAGCCTGCTGCTGCATCCCTCAGCAAGCTCCCAACATAGGTGATGCGTTCTGTATGTCCTGTTTCTTGTGTCGCTTCAAAGTATAATAGGCATTGCACTAAGATTGTTCGTAGTTTGGTCCTTGTTCCATGGAAGGTAGTGGGTTTCTCGACCTTGATCCGATTGTTGGTTGTCCCCCGCCGGCTGTTTACCAGAGTCAGGATCTCTTGGAACTGTACAGTTGTAAATCCTGCTAGTTGAATTCCTGCTCCACCACCGGCAGTTGCTGGTCCCGGGGCTGACATGCTTTGTGGTATTGGGATTTCGGGTTCCAGAGATCCTGTTGGTGAGGCAGGCTCTGGTGTCACCAGACCGGTGGTTCTTTGTGACTGGCTTCAGGATTGATTTGTGCTAATTGCATCTTCAAGTACGGGACCAAGTATTGAGGTATCGTTTTCTCCCTCAGTAAAGTCGATATGGTTGTCATTAGGGTTTGCTCTTTTATGGTTAGGTGTTACTTAGTTGACGCAACCAAAAGTTACGATCCTATTTGCTAAGCTGGTTTTGCAACAGGTAATTACTTCTCTTTGGGTTGTGTAACCTACTCCCAAGTATCTCGAGAATCCCAAAGGGACCCTGAAGATACTATTAGGATAGGGGGAGAAGCGTCGATGGATAGGTCTTCAATAGACAAGGTAAAAGATACGGAACAAATAGAGTGACCGTTCAACTTGTAGTATTAAAGATGATAGTCCTGTGAGGCTTGAGAGTCCGTATCCTTAAGGGATTGCAGGCTCTTTAAATACAAAAGATTGTAGCTAGGAAAACTAAACAAAAGCGCAAACATCCTGTCCAACAAACATGCTAACAGAGGCAGCATACCAAGGTAACCATATTCCAAAAACAGAGGGTTAAAAGCGACAGGATGGAGCTAACAAAAAGAAGTAATGGAATCCAAACAGGAAGGAACAAGAGATCGCTACTACTATACAAATCCAGTATGTATAGAAGGAGGATAGCGATACCCAAATGGGTAGAAGCAAGGAGGGGTAGTAATAAGC
>QFET01007832.1:0-10369 GCA_003316355.1 Tuber calosporum | reverse complement strand
AAAAAAAAAAAAAAAAAGTGACAAAAAGTTACACAGAGGTGAGGGAATGACAGACTGGGGACGATAATAATACTTCACGCCATGTCATGTCATCCCAACTCGCACCTGTTGCGCACTTTTGTCTGCCATTGCTAGCCAAGTTAGTGCCCAACGAGTTGTTACCGGTAGCGCTACTCGCGCCTCCGGGATGGCTTCTTCCGTCTTCATTAGACAATCACCACCTCGGCGTCTAACAGCGCAACATCACTCGCATAATAGGCCAGCTTTCGCGAGGCGGGGTGCATTTCGGGATACCGTAGCACATGAGCACTGGTACTGGTACGAGTACCGTACTCGTACAGTGAGGTGAGCCTGTCACCTCACCGGAGCGCAATGTCAACTTTAACGGCTCTGGAAATTTACAGTATTGCGCAAGTTCTGAATGCATGTTTTTTTGATCGGTATCATGGATATCTGAAGTTATGGGACCTGGAGGAAAGATATGTTGCTATTCTAAAAAAGGTCCTGCTTTGTTTGATCTTAATTCACGATATTTGTCACTTACCCTAGTTTTACATTCACACTCTCCCAGAAATCTAAGGCGATCACCACCACACCCACACATGAAAGCGATCTGTGTAATAAATAAATGAACCACGGGAGAATTTGTCAGGGACTGTGAAGGATAGCCGGGCATGCGGGGTGGGGGGAGCATGGCAGGAGACAGTCGGGAACAGCAGGGGACCACGGGGGGGTGGGGTGATGTCCCATGATGTGAAAATTATATGGTCGGTTGGAGGTGTACGATTTCAACTTGGCTAGTACTCGAGGTTCAAGCACTTGGGCAATTATTCCCTATAATCCTTCGTCGGGTCCTCACCCCTCTCGGACGTGGTCAGTCCTAGCTTCCACAAAAAGACGGACTGCAAGCCGTAGTCCATCCCGTTCTTCCCCGAAGACGGAAGGACCGGACAGCGGTGAACACAGTCCGCCCGGTCCTTCATTTCAGCGCTGACAATTCGTTCCATGACTGGATCGTTTGGCTTTGTTTTTTCTCATAGCGAGTATGCAAATAGTGTCCCGGTTTTTCCACAGTGGCAACATGGGTCTTTTCACCTGTTCTCGTCTTGCTCAACTTGATGAACTCTGACAGGCTGATTGGTTTTTGTTTGAAATTTAGGACTGATTTCCTCGATGGTTGGGTATCCTGGGTACGCTTGGGTGGGGTATGGGAAACTGCGTTGGATGCTGAATTTTCAGGGCAGGCTTGGGTTCTCTAGAGTGCTTTTTAGTAATCGATGGCATATCGTTTATCAGCTGTATCAACAAGCCTATCAAGGACTAGCCCTGAAAAGCAGTTTATAATTACCCTTATATCAACCTACAGCAGTTTAACCCTGAGATTTGAGCCATTGGACGTCTATATAATAAGGCTCCTTCACTGTTATAAAAGCTAATTGACATATCGCATGGGCTGTCTATTTCATAGTCAACCGAAGCCCTACTGTGGACACCACACTTGCCTCATAGAGGATCTACCTTCCAGGTAGAAACCGGACAGTCTGCCCCTGGATCGAGCATGCCCTGGGTGAGGTAGTAATTGGTGCTTACACACTGTTCACATTATTACTTTGTTCATCTTCCGCTGAAGATACCACATGTGTTATTGCAATCACGTCACTTAGGATCACACCTGTGGCGCCCTCAAGTGTAATGGTATAAAGAGTGTGAACATAAAGTTCTAATATATCTTTTATATGAGTCGTTCAGCCACTTCATAGTATATAAATTGTGTTCTAGACTTAAGGTCACACTTGATCTTACCATTGTGGCTTTATTACTCTCCCCTTTGCTGTTGCAGAAAGCAATCACCATAAGATCACTCACAGCTCAGAGAATAGAAAGATTACAAGGTGCCACTCCTGCTGGAAGACACAGGGCATTAAAGAGGGAGTTAATTGTGCTTATAGTAGGAATGGTAGATATTGGGCTATAAGGAGAGAAGATCTGACCTACTCTACTCTTGTCCAGGGTATGATATACATATATGCTTTTATACTTGAGTTTAGCGATAGCAATATGGCAATCAACCTGCTATCTACATCTGGATTTGTTGCTGCTGACAGCTAAGTCCGGCTTCCTAGGATATAACTACAACCAACTTATATAATCAATTCATTATAGTATAGTTAGTCATAACATCAGAGGAAGTAAGGCAAACTGGGGAATAATGAAAGGTTTTTTTTTCCCTTATTGATATATGGTTGACATTACTATTTCTATAAGTAGATAGTCATATTACTCAATAGTTGTAAATGATATGTTGCTCATGTGTGTGCTCTGTGTAAACTAGGAATGGTTGGGTTAGACAGTGCAGTATTTTGAATAGTGTGGATAACATTTTAAGGAAAGTCAATACGAGATCATTGGAATCTGGATATTACCAACTCTTACAGGAAATAGATATGAATACTTTCACATGATATCTCCTCTTAAAATGTTAGCTTACAACATTTTTTTGAGGGGTACATCCCCAATCGACCCATATCTTGTAACTGAGTACAGTTTCAAGGCCAAGTACTACAATGTTGGACTTGAGCACTCAGTACTTATAGAAATAATCAGTGTAGCTATTCCTTCTGATATTATATATATAAAAAATTGGTATAGTACCTGGTATTTAGAGTATTCACCTAGGCTGTTTCATGATCTAACACTGACTCCAGTGCGGAATTCGGGCTGTTCTGTAATATGTGGAAATTATGAGATCCAATGTTCAATTCATACGGACGGTATATTATACATTTTTCTTAAATTTCTATCATATCTTAGTCATAAATGAAGACCAGTTGTTAATTTTCTAAGAATAAATAACAATATATGGAATGATTTCTATTATTTTACAGAAGAGTGTACTGAATAGAAAGCACTAAATGCTTTATGTTAGAGTATTATGGAAATTTTGTGGTAAGAGCCGGTTGATGAGATTTGTACTCAATCTGTACAGACTTTTCATACTCAGGCGAGACATACATAAATATATTGTGATAAGCCTCCATAATATGTTCTGTTCTAGTGTAAAATATCTAAATCTATCTAGGAGATTGATGCAAATACTTCTGGTTTGATATTTATCATAATAATACAATAATTACAATTTTGGTACAATTGTTCTAATTCGTGATAAGGTTGTGTATTACGTGTTGCAATAGCCAAAGCATACTATACATTCAAGGAACTATAGAAATGTGTATGCCTGGCTGACCTATGGTCCTGTTTGAATAAGTTGCAGTAAGGTAGGATAATAAAATATGTCCTCAGATTCTTATAACAGTAGACTTACACAATAGGACTTTGTATACCAAACTGTCCTATGCCAATAGGATACCAACTCAACTGGATACTGTCAGGATGTAAAGTAGTGTAACACTATACTCCTAGAATTTAGGTATTGCACTGACTATAATCTTATTCCTTTCTTTTAAAGGGCCAGGATTATTAGGTCTACTAAAGATTATCCCTGTCTCTGTACACATAGGTGGAATACTTAGAATTTCAAGTCTCATTTGTACAAGACACCTCATCCTTTGAATATCAAACATCTTAAACTAATACTTCATCTTCATACTAGGGTTCAATACAACAATAGCAATATAAGCTGGATGGCACTTAGTTTTTTTATAATAGGTGCTGAGAATTGTAAGAGCATTAGATATAATGGAAAGATATGACAGGAATAGTATTTTGGTGTAGTTTTAGCATTTTCCAAGATCTCCATTAGCTTATCCATGACAGGCAATATGTTAGCAATACATCTACTATTATATTTAACCTGCAGCCTTGTACTCTACTCTATAAATAGCTATATAATTTCCATAATATATCCTAGTATACTTCATTCATTATCAGAGAAGTTATGATTGATCAAAGCTGTATTTTTGGTTGTTATTTCTCGATTTGGGTTTGCTTCAATTGCTGTAGAATTATAGCTACTAATAGCATTCTTGATTCTTAGGTCATGCTTTAAAGACTCATAATCACTAGACCACTGCGTTAAGTTTCCAAGAATTGGCAATACAGTGTTCTTACCAGGAAATATACTTTGTAGTTCAACAGTAAATTGTTCAAGCAGTTGTGGTGTCTGACGAATATAGGTAATTATATTGTTCAGCTTAACAATTAGCCCTGTCTTCCTCCACTTCCTGAGCTGCCTGGGCTCATCTTCAGGTGAATAATAAATCTTATTCCCCTTACTTAGGCTAAAGGCTTTATCTTCACTTCAGAAAAAGCATTTAACAACAAGAAGGTTGATTATATAGACAAATCAGGAAAGATAGTCTTGAACTGAATGGATTGAAGGAATATTATGCAACTCCATAATCAGTGCAATTTCCTATAATGTTGTATCATTGTTTTTAGTGTTATCAATATTAAACTTACTAACCTTATCTTCAATTTAATATTTTTTAAGTGTTGTTCAAAAGTATGCCACTTGATCCTTACCAGTATGAGGACCAAAAAAGCGATGTACGTCCAAAAGGACAACATGAAGCTTGAACTTGGGTCAATCCAGTGGGCTACTATTGCCATTATTACCCATATAGGAAATGATACAAATTATATGATGTGATAGTATATAGAGCAAGGAGGTTACTATATGACTACAACCTATAGAGGCAAGAAGTAGTGTCTATAGCAGAGCTGCTCAGCCTTTTTGAAATATTTAGACTCTTCATAAGAAGAACTAAAGACTGTTGATACTCTGGATGTATATGCACCTGAGTGCATATATGCAAGAAAGACAGTTATCCAGACTGATCAACTGGTATTCCGTAAGATGTTGGCAACTGGGCTACATCAACTTGAACTTAGTTCACCTGGCTAATGGATCGAGGACTATCTACTGGTGGAGTGCAAGACACTCTCAGAATACTATATAGTTCAAAGGAACATTTGACCGAGCGGGGTATATATTTTCAGGGTCAAGCGGAGTTTCTACATTCTATGACCATATCCAAGTTATCTAAGGATACTTCATATATATGGCTATAATCAGTACTGGGAGAATGGTATAAATAGCTAGCGGTCCTCAATAGTTAAGGGATAATCAAGCAACGGAGAAGAGACCTTCACAATATATTCAGTTATTAGTTAAACAACTTTGAAGCTTATGAGAATAACCTTTACCTTCTATCCTTAATCTTAATGGAGCTTTCATGACTGTTCTCTGACCTTCTCGATATAAGCATGACCTAGGCAATAAAACAGTACTGAATTGGTTACCCCATAATAGCCTTAAGAGAATCCATATTTGAGCCACTCAAGAGGTTAAAGCTGAAGTGAATTCTGCAGAGTTGAGTCTGTAGAAATTCCTTTACAGCTTTGAAAATTACACTATAGAATTCATCTAACCAGTAGCTCAAGCTATATCCTTATTGGTAAATTGTGTTTGCTGTTCCCTTAAGGTGAGGTTGGCAAGCATTGTGATAGGCTAAAGATGTATGTAGTACAGAATGGTTACAGACTGAGAAAGGAACACTAGCATCAGTAATCCTCTAGATTAGTATAATATAAATTACATCAGCGTTAAACTCAATCTTGGTAGTAACATTTCCAAAGGCAGATTATATAGAGAGTTGTGCTGTAGTTAGCATAGGGCCTACTTTACCCTCTGGCCCAATTTGATAACAGTAGTGAAGATGATCAAGGTCATTTCTTATAAAAGAAGTAGTATAGGTACTTGGAGCTATTCTATTAGTATTTCAATTCTACTTCCATCATGATTTTCCCTCAACTATAGTCGTTTAACCATTGGCTTTATTATATATATGAGTTTTACAAACTTTTAGCATAGCTTGTAGAAAGTTACTAGCATGTATTCTTAGTTCAGAGGCAATTGGGCTACTGCTATGAAGGTTGTGTATACTTGGATCAACATCTAAGTTCCCTGATTGACTCCCTGTAATCTCAGTATTGAATTATTTCTAAAATATATATGTAATTTATATATAGAAGAGAATCTACCTTTAAGAAAAGAGCTAGCATTTGTATAAATATTGCTATAATTTATCTTATCATGGAGTTAACTATTCAAAAGTGTAAGATCCAAAGGTAAGAGGTTAGATGAAGGAATAGTAGTTTGTTAGTATCTGGTGGAGGGAGGGAACAGTGGTATCTGTAAAGAATAAAAGTTGCCTGGCTTTACTGGAGAATCATTCAGATATTTTTTCATAGCTGGTTTTGATAAAAGAAATGGAAGCTGGTTACCTAGCAAATGAAATTCAGTTCTAATTTTCCCAATACAGCTATGATACACTTTTGTAGTTTTATGATACAAGTCTTTAATCTTCAGCTATACATAATATTCTCCATTGTTGTGATCACCATAGGGTACAAATTTACAAAGTAATAATGACCGACAGGCCTCATGGGCTACTTTCAAGCCCATGGGCATTCGTAGGCTAAGACCCAACTTGGCCCTGCTCGCAGGATAATAAAAGCCTACAGGCTGGCCTGGCCTAGAGCATGGATTGCCCAAACGGACTCTACCAATACTATTATGATAGGGGAAGAAATGTTAATAGATGAGTTTTCAATAGACAAGGTAAAAGTTATCGAACTAATAGAGTAACTGTGCAACTTGTAATCTTAAAGATGATAGTCCTTTGAGGCTTGAGAGTCTGAATCCTTAAGGTATGCAAGGCTCTTCAAATACAAAAGATTCTACCTAGGAAAACATAAGAAGGAGTACAAAGATCTTGTTCAACTAACATGTTAATAGAGGTAGCATAATAAGGTAACTATATCCTGGAAACAGAGGATTACAGGTGACATGATAGACCTAACAAAACAGGTAATAGAATCTAAACAAGTAGTAATAAGTAATTACAAATACTATACAAATCCAGTAAGTAGAGCAGAATCATAGTTATATCCAAATAGGTTGAAGTAGGAGGGAGTAATAATAAGTGAAACAAAGAAAGAATAGCCAGTTAGGAGGCCATAACCAAGTAGGCAAGAATAACCAAAGTGTAGTACTTATCAGGTATAAACCCAAATAAGTAATAACTAACATCAAGTTAGTAGTAGTAGTAGAAATCTAGTTGGATTCTGTTACAATTGGGTATAGTGATAATGTATGCAGTTCTCCACAATTTGATAGTATAACAATTTATCTTGTTGTTAAGCTAAAGGCATTCGTCTTTTGGTTATAAGTATATTCTAACTAGGATACATCGGTTAATTACTTATTAAATATGTGTTTCAAGTTTAAGAGGAGGATTTCTGTATTGAGGTGCAAGTATTGCAATACCAGTCTACTAGGAGCATAGAACATATAGTGCTTCAAGCTGGTAGTAAATTTGTCTATGGTGTATTACAGTCTTGAGTTCATAATTACATATATCCTCTATTTGAAGTAAATACAGGTATTGGTTCCTAACTGTGCTAGAAGTGTATTTATAGTATTTGTACTTTGTGTAAAAATTACATATAATATTAAATGCAAACTAGTTCATGCTCACATCTTGGATAAATACTAGCTGCAGCAATACTACAGCCACTAGACAAAAGTCTTGGTGATGCTGAGTCAGTGATTACTCAGCAATGTTATTGAAATGAAGCGCGTACGGTAGAGATCTGGGAACGTGACATACACCAAAATGCCTCCCAATATTACAAACCTATCCTTAGTCTGCCGGACAAGGCACACTATCTCCTTTAACTGCAACAGGTAACGATACGTACCGCTCGTCTTACCTCTCTTCAGGTCTCGTAGCCTTATGTCGCCTAGGGAACGCTGAGTCCTTTCACTCCTAGCCCGTGCGACTGCTCCTTAGCGATACGTTTCTCGAATCACCTTTCGGTCAGTGATATAAACGGATGGTCGTAATAGGAATAAAGTATAGATCGAACTAATAGTAAAAGTATAACATAGGAAGTGACTTAGGTGGTTGCGTGAAGAGCTAGCTATCTGTGTCCGTGACCCTCCTTATATAGGCGCTCTTCCCACAACCCTAACCCTGGTGACTTTACTATGAGTCACCTCGTTACTATGACTGCCATGTGAGTCATAGTATAACAAACGTCCTATGACTCATAATCCGAGTCATAGTATACAATCCCCATAGTATCCAATTTCCATAAACGATCATGTGCGATAATCGCGTCACATGCGTGAAACCCCTAACTCATACTTGTAGTCAGGTGCGAAAGTCATAACATCATATGACCTCACAATCGTGAGTCATGAAACAATAAATCAACTCAAACATCATAATCATAAATGATCTCACAAATCGTGAGTCAAGTAACACATTCGGTATTGCTAAGTCACGATTTGTGACAATAGCTCCTCTCTCCCCTTAGCTTGAGTCTCATCAAGCTATTCACCAAGTTTCATCACTTGGTTCCCAAATCTTCTCGCATCGCGACGGAACTTCCGTAAAATTTGTTCCGTTGTGCGTAACTGTTTCCTGACCATCTCCAATGTCAGGTCTGCCACCTCGATAGTTCGTTTTTGGTGCGCAATGGTGGCTTGTTGCGCTTCGAGGGTCTCCTCTTGGAGTCTGATCGATCCTTGGGCTTCATCCAGTTGTATTTCCAAACCCGAAATCTTTCTTTAGAGGCACTCAATATCTGCCTGTGTGTGTTGGCTTTCGGTATCATTGTTTCGGGTTACCTCGCCCCTCTCCAACCGTCGCCTCCTGGCTTCCATGCGCTAAGCATCCATCCTGCTCAGTTCTTCTCTTTTACCCCACGCCTTGGGGTAGTATCCCGCTCGGATCTTCGCATCCCGGTGGGCTCGACAATTATTTCGGTAGCAATCCTCCCATCTCGTCTCTGCATGTGGTTGTTTTGGCCAGTAACTGGCCCCTTCCTTGTCTTCTCTATGAACGTTGCAATGCTCGTCATAGCATGCCGTCCAGCTCATTGCGTTGTGTTCTGATGCCCTTTGCCGGTCCTCTACCGTTGCTTATCCTGGGCTAGTTGGGGTGATTTCTCGCATTGGGTCTCCCCAACCGTCGTTCGTTGCTTCTTGTTAGATTTCTTCCCAGCCTTGGTTTATCTGGGTATCGTTCGTGGAAGTGTTTGATTGCATTTTCCACGTGTTCGAAGTTTTCCGCTGGGTACCAAACTTTATCGTGATCAAGAGAATATCCTGGCCACTTCGCTCGATATTGGAGTTTTCCATAATGTAGTCGTGAATCGACTATTTCTTCAAGTTCGTATTCTGTTTCGCCTTCGATTTCGATTGGTGGTGGTGGTGACTGGATCTGTGATGGGAATCTTTGGTCTTGGTAGGGTTCGAGAAGTGAGATGTGGATGGTGTTGTGTATTCTCATTGATGGGGGAAACTCCAGCTTATATGCACTGTTCCCCACTCTTGCCAAGATCTTGAAGGTCCCCATCTTTCTGTAATCGAGTTTCTTGCATGGTCTTGTGGTCCTTACATTCCTTGGTAGGAACCATACCATATCTCTTGATTTCAAATTCGGATCGGGTTTTCTGTGTTGATCGTAATTTTCTTTCTGTCGAAGTTGTGCAGCCACTATTTCCTCGCGTATGGTATCGTGCCATTGGTTCATTTCTTTCGCCGGAATCTTCCGATCCGGTACCAGATGACCACTTGTGTCATGTTTCGGGTGTTGTCCGTAGTTTGCAAAAAAGGGTGTTGTCTTTATTGTTTCTTGTTCTCCATTATTGTATGCGAACTCCGCAAATGGTAATAGTTCGTTCCAATTATCCTGTTGATAATTGACGTATGCCCTCAGGTATTGTTCCAGGATGGCATTGGTTCTTTCTGTCCGTCCATCCGTTTGTGGATGGTAAGCCGTGCTCAGTTTTCTTTCGATTCCCAACCTCAGGGCAGTTTCCTTCCATAGGTCCGAGGTGAACAGTGTCCCCCTATTGGTGATGATATCTTGCGGTAGTCCGTGCAACCGAAAGATTTCTTTTGCAAAGGTTTGCGCGAATTGTTTTGTTGTCATATCTTTTCTGCATCCAATAAAATGACTCATTTTGGTCACTCTGTCGATGACTACCAAGATAGCGTCATAGCCGTCCGATTTTGGTAAATATGTGATAAAATCCATTGAGATTGACTTCCATGGCCTATCGGGTGCTTCGTTTGATTGTAGTTGACCATACGGAGCATGTCGGGATGATTTCGTTCTTTGACAAACGTCGCAGTTCTTGACATATTTTTTGATCGTTTCCCGCATTCCGAGCCAGTAGTAACTGCGACTGATGAGTTCCGTGGTCTTTGCTGTCCCTCCATGTCCTGCTTGTAAAATGTCGTGATTTTTTCTGATAAGTTCCGTCCTTATCTCTTCCTCTTCTGGTACCCAAATCTTGTTCTGGTACCATAGGCAGTCATCCTTCCATTGGC
>QFET01007826.1:11847-56349 GCA_003316355.1 Tuber calosporum | reverse complement strand
GAGATGGCATTGTGGGTATTGGTAGCCTCTAGGCGCTCCAAGCGAGTACCGATAGCACCGATACCTGTGATCAGCTTCAGGAGGAGGGGGATAAGAACTGTCTCACCAACAGAGAGGTCGCGGAGATCGCAGTCCCAGAGACGAGGGAAGAGGTCAGGGTTTGGATCCATAGAAGGCCAAAGCTCATCATATATCTGCCTGAGCAGGGGAGGGTTAGGATCAAGGGGGCTGGGGGACTGTGATGCAGAAGACGAGGCCAGGCTGGGCAATTCTGCGGGTGGGGCAAGGGGGGCAGTAGAGCAAGGGCGGCCGCCATATGGGTTGCCACGCTCGGAGGTGTGGGATTGTGGCCTAGAGGCCCTACCAGTGTTGTGAGCCATCCCTGTTGGGGGCTGGTTCAGGGGAAGTGCAGAGTCGCTTATAGGTGAAGCCTAAGTGAAAAGCGAAATTTGGTGTGTAGAGATGGTTGCCACACAAATCTCAGTGGTTTTGTGCGGCCGAATGCGGTAATATTTTCAAGCGAGAGGAAAGAACAGGGTACAGAGAGTGGTTTTTTTCTTTTTTTTTTTTTTCTTTTTTTTTTTAACAATAATACTATTACTATGATATACACAGCGATAGCTGAGCACATAAATACCGTACATATTGTAAAACAGCGGCCAAAAGGCTCTGTTGCCCCTGAGTGCTGGGGGCCAAGGTCAAAAGCATCCAAATACGGTTTAAATGGCCAAGTAGATACGAGGCTTAACAGAATTGTGTGTGTCGTCATCTAGGCAGTTCTCATCAAAATGAGAGTGGGAGAATTGACTATTAGACTACTAAAGCAACTGTAGGCCTGTAGAAAGTTATCCCTTCTGTAACCCTGTCTCCCAGCCGGATAGCGAGGTTACAGGAGATTCCTGACAGTGAAAATGTTAAGCAAGGCAGAGCAAAAAAAAACCAATGTAGTTAAAACAAAAGTGGAGAAAGGGGAGGAACTATCAACAAAGATGACAGAAGAGGGGAGAAGGAGCTCAAAGGGGTAGACCATAATAAGCTTGGAGAGGAGAGAATTATGAAGACAAATCCACATCCTCTGGCATGGCCAAACAGGGAAGTTAAGTTGAAATACAAGTCGTGATAAATTCTTATGATATTGAGTTTTCAATCGCTGGGTATGTAGATGAGAGGAACGATCTCCCTTAGCCATTTGGAGGGGGTTTTTTTTTTGATTATCTCATATATTCATTGTTAAGGTACAATAACGCACATGGAGCACTAGCTATGGCAAAAACATAACCTTAATTCCAATCAAACATCCTCCATATCTCCAGGGATCAAAACCCGTATGCTCAGGACCCTCTGGTATGGACCTAACCACACATCGCGCCTACAAGAAAACAAACCCCTAGGTGGCAATAGAGACAACAGGTTGAAAGTAAGAAGCAGGAAAGCAGGAGAGCATGAGGAAAACCCTCAACGAAAAGTACTACAGATAAGGAGAAATTAGCCACTACTTTAAACCCATAAGGGCGCCGGCAGGTTGATGATTGACCTGGGATTCTGAGGTAACCGACGGCATTAACAAAAGTCCAAAAGACTGTACAATACTATGACCAGGCGTAACGGAAGGCAGATTTGACTGTGGGCAACAGTCGTAGAGAGGTTATGTAGTAAGGTAGCAGGTGAAGAGGAGAGGAGCAGTAGGGTGCCAGCCATGCTTGAGGCAATAAGGTGTCAGCTGAAGAGGAGGAGGAGCAGTAGGGTGTCAGCCGATCCAACGTGTGGAGAGGAGAGATGACAAGAGGAGATGGAGGGGTAGACTTAATTATCAGGGACAGAACCGTGTACATACCCATCTAGGCAATTCTCAAAGGACAGAGAGTGGAGGAATTGACCATTGGACTGCAAAGCGACTGTAGGCCTGTCCGGAGATTCCTCCTACTGCAAGGGTGTCTACCAGCTGTATGAAGATAGCATGTTGCTGACTGTCAAATGTTTAGCGAGGCAGAGCAAACAAGCTAAGCAAGGCGAAACAAGAACAGGGAAAGGAGAGGTAACCATCAACTAGGATGGAAAGGAGATGATGGACAAAAAGGGGTAGACCCTAATGGGTTTGGTAAGGGGAGATGGAGGTAAACATGTCCCCACCCCATGGCGTGGCCAGTAGGGGTGGGAACCTGCTTGGTAGAGTTGGTGATTATTTCATGTGGTGTTGAGATTTCAATCGCCGGGTGTGTATAGGAGACGGAGGATATCCCTTAGCTATGGGGGACGGCTTTCTATTTATAAATTTTTTTCGGTATCTATGGTGGGTATATATGTGTAGAATCCTGAGAAGCTTTAGCTATGGTCTAAAAAGTGCGAACACTGTATGACAGGAAAGATGTATGACCCTACTACTACAGGAGATGATTCCCGTGACTATCAATATCTCTAAGGCAGCCAAACACTCCACCAGTTGATAGCCTTATATCTGTTTACCAAGAAACTAATTCAGCTTGATCCCCCCAATTTGTGAACATCATATGGACTACCATGTGATTGGTCTTGATGGCCGGCTTTCATGCATATATGCACCCAGTGGCTGCTGAATTTGGATTATGAAGAATATTGAATGCGTAATAAACCCTCTTAGATAAATCAATCTTTTATCTTTCATACAGGCTGAAAAGTTCTAGATATGATCCTACTTCTTGCCAGTCTGAGTTGTAGTCAATATAGTCACCTCCTGGTACTATATACTATCATATCCATAGACATTTAAATCTATTTCCAAATTCCATATGTGTAACAATATTACAATTGGGATTCTTTACCTATTGTCTCAATATCAACAATATTGTGGTATGCCTGCTTACTCACTAGGCTTACCTCTTTTTACTCTTTCATGTGTATTTATTTGGCCTATTGCATTGGTATTATAATCGTGGTGTTTATGACTTTATGAGATAGGAATATGCAAGTATAAATATGGGGGAATATTTTCTGTTAGTGGTTTTCTATTTAATATATTATTACCTAAGTACTAATGGTTAGTGAAACAGAATCTAGATGCCTGCAGACTGAGTTACCTTTACTTCAAAGAAGATCCAAGCTGCTTGGCAAGCAGTGGAAATTATTTCTTTAATCCACAGCTGAGCCTTAGAGGCATCAAGCAAGGAAAAAAAGAATATCTAGTAGTCTAAAGGGTTGGCAGTAAGTGGGTCCCCTCTCCTACTAAAAATACCTAGAGAAGTAAGTTGTAGCCTCAGAACAGCAATTAGTCTTATTACTAAAAATACTTCCGCTTCCTCAAAACCCAAATTTCAATACTCTGACCTATCTACTAGCTTTAAACTAAGAATGGTCGCTAACGTAGTTGAGGTGAAAGCTTTCAACCACTATCAAATATTAGAGCAGAGTGTTAGGCACAAATGACTCCCAAGAGGATTACATGGCTTTTCAGGAGGAACTGCATGAATCAGAACCTCTACAGGCAATTACCCCCCAACGGCCCCAGCGTTCCCCATGGGAGTCGACTCTGGCACCTTGTACAGTTGCTCGTTTACTAAGAAAAACGAGCTATTGAAACACATCTTGTAACCCCGTATACGTCGTCGCCGTCAGTCCGACTGGATGCTGTGCGCAGGGTATATGAGAGGGCCTCCCTGGCTACGTCTGGGAAGTGGAACGAAGCAATTCCGTTACGAACTCGCAGAGTTACACCCCATTGAAGTTAAGAGAGCCCGGGTAGTCCTAAATGGCTTTGAATGCACATTTGAAGTAGGCTACTCTAATACAAACTGAGAGTACGCTGACGCCCCCTTGATGCCTATAAGGTCAATGAACCTATCGGAACAAGTTGATAAGGAGAGGCAGTGAAGACAAGAAGGTATTGGCCCGATCGTGAACACTAGTCATCCTGAAAGCCAGCTGCAGTGCCGAATAAGACCGCACGAAGAAGACTCTGCCAACAACTAAGCTGACCCCTTGGAGTTCTAAGATGGTATTGGTACGTTCCAAACAGGGCAGCCATATCTTAACAGCCGAAAGAAGGAGGACAACTCAGACTAAGTGGGTACACACCCTCAAAGAAGTCAGGAGCTCTGATCTTACCGTCAGCTGTGCGGGGGAAGAGAAAGTTTCAGGGTCAAACCGGGTTCGCTCAGAGATTAAGAGACGAAGGTTGGTGAGAAAAATACACGTTGATATGTAAAACTAGTTGTAGTCCCGAACACTCAGACACTGGATATAAATATCGTAGTGCCTCCTGAGCTTTAGCCATAATGTATCAATGGTGAAGAGATCTTATCAATATCACAATTTATCTCGAAAATCTTTACCTACGCGGCTTCCTAGAAAATGGCTGTTTACGAAGAAAGATTGAAGCTTAGTCCGATTCGCTTGCCCTTAGAATCGACTACCCTTAACACAGAGGGATTAAGGAGGAAAGACCTACTACTACCACGAACTCATGAGACTACTATAGTGACTTCAGAGACTATCCTGTAGTTATATGAAGTCCAGAAGAGGGTAAATGCAGTGAAGGTGGCAAGAAAGGCAACCAAAGCATCATGCACCACTGATTCTCACCAAATGCCTTAAATGCAAGCAAAACCAGCTACCACCAAAGCTACTGATCTTACTTAATAAACTCAAGTTTTTTGATTAATCAGTTGCCTTTAATGAGACTGAGTACATATGGGAGGAAATAGTAGGTTTAGAGGTTGGTACCAAAGAGAGTAGGAAAACAAGTAGTGTTGTAGCTGCCAGTATAATTGGGGCGATGGGAATGGGTTGATTCTTCCTGTTATCAAGGATGGTTTTGTTAATTTAAGTTTGCACAACGCTATCCTGGACATGGGGCAATAGTTTTTCATTCTTTTTTATTGTCTAATAATAAATATTTATTATGTGTTGTCTAAAAAAAGAGCAGTGACCCTGTGAGATAATTCCACAGATTGGACTATCAGGGATGAACTGGATCACTATTATAAGCTGCCTCTTTGTAAAGCACATTATGCTTTAAATGTGTCATCCTCCTCCAGGTATTTTCCACCTGCAATAGTAGTGCCAAGGTTGTGGCCTTTCAGTGACAAACCCAGTATGGTAACAAGTTCACATCTTTAAGTATGCACTTATACTAAGTGCCAGAGAGCTTAACATTAATTTCATGGTTGCTATATTAATCCTCTAATAACCAATTATATTATTGATGATTATGAGAGCACCTAGAAAATTAAAACTTAACCTAACATTTGGGACTCATCATATACAATAGTTCCTGTATAATTTATTGTTTACTCTTACCTCTTTATTTCCTTTATTTTTTTTAATTAACTCACATATTCTCTGTTAACGTACACGAAGCTGCATGTAGCACTAGTTATAGTAAAAATGAAAGATTAATCTCAAACAAACAAACAAAAGAAATATCAAATCCTATGTCCCAATTGTAACGGTACTGTAACTGTTTCCAAAATAGAGGCTGATCAAACAAGGAAAGAATATAATAAAATTCCAAATAATGTAAGGATATTTGTTACAACGTGATAGAGTAAATTCAGAAAAGGGGGGGCAGCCAAGCTGTCCTACGGTAAGGGTGGCCCATGGGCTGGCATAGATATGTGTAATCCAGTTCCAGAATCCAGGAGGTAGGCGACAAGGGCCTATAGAAGGTACACTCAGGACCTGAGGGGGGAGCCAGGGCCGAGTCTACCAAGGCTAGGGATATGGCGGAGCCTTATTGTAGCCTTGGCGGAATATTAGAAGATTGCATGAACTATGGTCTCCTCCTCCTCTTCGCAATAGGGAAAGAGACAGAGGGGGTCCTGTTTGTCTCATGATGTGTGAGCAGCCAAGTAGCTTTAACCAGACCGCATTTGGTATATTCTTCTAGCAGCGAACTTATCCAGCTCTATTAATGGATGTGAGGAGAGGCATGGTGCGTAGTGGTAGTAGATGGGGGGGGGGGTTGCTTGGAGTGTCCTGTCTTTCAGAAAGTGGGCCTAACAGGCATTCTTGAGGAAGTGATTGCTTCTGGATGTTGGGGTTAGGGGTAGAATGTCGCTGGTAGCAGGTGATGGGAGGCCAGCAGGAAGGTTCTGACAGTGGGAATCATGGGGACAAGAGCGTGGCACAATGTGTTGATAGACAGAGGGTGTCTCGGGTGGTGAGAGGGTTTGTATCTGTTCCTGGGGAGCGGTAAGTACTTTTAGTTAATCCCCTGAAGTGTATAACGACAGTCGAGTCAAGAACCAGAGCTGTCTGAAATAGGATAGGAATGTGGTAGCTGAGTGGCAATATGGTTAATGAGATGTAGGATGCAGGTAAGACGAAGGGCCGCCATGGGCCGCTTGTGTGGAAGCAGGGAGGAAATTAGAGCCATGTAGGGTTCACAATTTTGTATACAAAGTAGGGTGGTGGAGAGGCAGTTGGTGACCCATCGAAGTACTCTGTTAAAAAGAGCTGTCATCTTGTCAAGGGTGACTTGGGTGGGGGAGAAGAGGTCTGGGGCATATGTGAGGATTGGGAGGACCAGACCAGTTGCCAGCTGGTATGCTAGGTAGGGTGAGAGGCCTTGTCAAGGTGGTGAGAGTTGTTTGATGATAGAGAAGGCTGCCTAGGTGAAGGCAATCCTCTTGATAAAGTGAGTTGTGGTTTCCATAGTAGGCATAAACCAGTTGCCTAGCCAGCGTACTGATGAGGAAGAGGTGAAGAGGGACCCAGTGAGGCCTATGTGGGAGGAGGAGATAGGGGAGTGATCCTTGGGTGTGAACCAATGGCTGAGTTCAGTCTTAGGGACTGAGAGGGATACCAGCCGCTTGGCTACCCTGTGATTAAGTAAAGAAAAAACCTGTTGAAGTACCTGAATGTTCATTCTGTAAGAAATAGATGAAACAGTAACAGAAAAATCATTAATATAGGAAACTAGAACCCTATGGGATATGGAAAAATACAATCGTTAAACGTTAATGACTAACAAAAGAGATGAAATAGGGGATCCTTGAGGGGTCCCAACTGAATCAGCAGAGAATATTGCAGGTGCTCCTTGAAAGAGGAGGCGGCAATGACAGCTAGAGAGGGAAATCTGGACCCAAGAGGTCATGTATCTTGGCTTGCCCCTTAAGTGAAGGAGTTGAGTAAGGGAGGCGGCGGATATGTTGTCGAAACCTCCTTTAATTTCAAGGAACAGGGAGGAAACTTCCTTATCGGGGTATTGACAAGAGCGAACCTCTAGGGAGAGGGCGGTACAGTTGTCGAAGGTGCTGAGTCTAGGGAGAGAGCCACACTGGTTTGGGTTGACCAAGTCAACTGACCTGTCCATGGGGGCAAGCCAGTAGGCTATTATCCTTTCTAGAAGTTTGGAGACAGTATCCAGAAGGACAATCATGTAGAAGGAGGCAGGTGAGGAGTTGTTAGCCTTACCAGGTTTGGGAAGAACTATACTATTTGCTCTTTAGAGGGGCAGTGGATGGTACCCAAGGAGAAGGAGGTGGCCTAGGAGTTACCATATGATGAAGGAGTTCATGGCCTGAATCTTCTTCCAGATGCCGGAAGGGACCTGGCCAGGTCCTGGAGCTGAGGTATTGGAGGATTTACTCAAGGTGCAGGAGATTTTTTCATTAATGAGTGGTGTAGCTTCGTTGTCATATGGTAGGAAGGAAGGGGTGGGGAGTGCTGGTTTGGGTGGAAAGAAGTGGCTGAAGGGGGAGGTGATGATATCTTTTGGCGTGTTAGTGTTGGGGAAGGAGGGGAACCTTCCAGGTTGGCCACTGCATGTGAGGCGTTTATCTGTCCACACTGACTTGGCATTGACATTGGCTAAGAACTCTTTCCAGTGTGAGGATTTAGCTTTCTTGATAGCCTTGAAGTAAGTATTGTGGTGTTGGCAGCAAAGTGTGAGTGATTCAGGTTTGTGCCTTAGGCGGTGGGTCCTTGCAGTGCAGTGGATCACTTATCAAAGGTGGGATAATTCCTGGGACCACCATAGTTTAGGATGGACGGAGGAGCGTTTGGACGATCTGTGGCTTTTGAGCAAGGAGGTGTGGGAGCAGAGGTGCCTAGTTACCCACTCATCAACCAAACTGTCAGTAGGATATGTTGTATGGGGCGGAATCTGATAGTCCTTGAGGAGGGGTATGAGTATATCTCAGCTAGTCTTCTACCAGTCAGGAGAAGGAGGGGGAGCTCTGAGAACCGGGGTTGGGAAGGTAAGCTTGAGGGGGGAGTGATCAGAGCCTGAGCACTAGAGATTGGAGTCCCATGCACTGAAGAACAGAAGGAGATAGTAATTGCCGAATGTAAGGTCGAGAATATCAAGCCCTGTTTTCATTTCGAAGGGGAATTATGTGTAGACCCCTGGAGTGTTGAGAAGGAGGAAGGCAAGCTCTAGGCTGGGTTCGAAATATGGAGAGGATATTGTAAACTAATTATTGGAAATATGGCGTAGTGAGTTATAGGAGGGGTGGTGGATATTGAAGTGGTCTACCCCTAGTGTTGGGAAGGAGTGAGAGTTGAATGCATCCTCAAGGGCAGCTGTGTGGGACCTGGAGGATGCGCCATTAGTGGAGTCTGGGTGTATATCCTCAATCTTTCATGGTTAGAATGGAATAACCTAGAGGGTGAAAAGATGTAAACTGCTATGATGTCAGGGCAGTCGTAGAAGCAGGGAATTAGGGAATAGCTCTGAATGAGCTCTGTAATAACATAATCAGCAACCTTGGGAGGGGTACCATGGGTGGGGGGTGGGGGGTGGATAAAAGGCCTTGCAGTCAGCAAGGTTAAGTGGTTGGTTTCAGTAAACTGGTGGGTCCTGGAGGAGAACCAGCTGTGGGGAGGAGGGGAAAGTCCTGAAACTATTAAGAAGGGAAAGAAAAACACTCTAGCTACCAATGCAGTTGTATTAAATAAGGGAAGGTTGCTTAAGAGTGTTGGGAGTGGGAGGCTGATCGATATCAGCATTAGAGATTGAGATGTATGCACTCATTGATAAGAAGAAGGGTGGGGAGAAAGGGAGTAGGAATCAGCCCATGGAGGGAGTGGGTTGACTGCCCTAGAGCGTGAGGTTAGGAAAGGCCCAGCGGGTGTGGAGCATTTGGGGTGGTAAGATGCAAAGCCGGTACCGAAGGAGTGGTATTGGGAGCATCAGGCACTGCAGCCAAGGTGTCTGTCTCCTCCCTTATGTCTATGGTGTCAGGGAGCAAGCCAGGGAATTGCAGGCATGTTGTAGATAGGATGGGCCTGGACGGGCAGGAGCATTCAGTTGCAGTATATAATTCACCACAGTCAGAAGAGTGCAAGGGGCTAGCAGGGCAGCAGGCAGCAACTGCTCTAAGATGGTAACCTGGGGGGCAGGTGAGATTGGGGCAGCGATGAGAAGATTAGGGAGAAGTGTATCCACAAAGGGGGCTGGTGGAGTGAGTTGGTTCACACGAAGGGGCGGGATGTCCAGGGTTCCAGTATTTACAGCATGGCATGCAAGGATAAGTGGAGTGGGCTCTCTCAACCTTGCGGGGGTGGGAGAAGTGGCGGATACATAATCCAAATCTGACAGCATCAGCAGTGGAAACTGTGACAACGATGGAAGTTGCATTATTCTGTGCCCTCTTGTCAGGGTCAGGGTGAAGGAAGCAAGCAGAAATGGAAATTAATATCAACAGTATTGCGAATGGATGCTGAGAGACCAGAGCAAAGGTCTGCTTGATTTGGAGGAAGGCAGGCCGTAGAGATGCAAGAGATGGCTAGCGATATCTCATTGGGTGCGGGGCGGAAGGGGCGAAAGGGGTTACCTCCAATCGAGAAACCTTGATTGAGCATAATGGCTATGACTTCATTTTAGGAGGATTATGCAGTTGTTCCTGTAAAGTGATTAGAGCCCAGGAGGGTGAGGAATTCCCAGCTATTCACAGAGGTGTTGAATGCCAGGGGGTTGGGGCAGTTGGCTTCCCTGAGGACAGAGGCGACGAGGTCAAGAGCAGTGGCAGCTATGGTTATTGCATCTGCATTGGGAAGAGGTAGGGTCCTATTGGAGAAGAACTGACACTCAGCAGCAGGGAATCGGTCAGGACCCTTCTCCGGGAGGCTACCAGGATTGGATGTGGCAACCTGTTCAGCCGTAGCGGGTTTCTTCCCCTTATTCTTACCTTTCTCCCTTGCTAGTTAACTAGTAGCAAGAGCAGTATATGGGGTAGGGGGGGGTAATTTGGAGTACTCAGGGTCGAGGTCTCCAAGGACGATGGAGGAGGGGGCTTGGTATTTCTCCTCATTGCAGGTGTGAGCTTCCCAGGAGCAAGGGTGTTGGATAGCATATGCTGCAGGGTCACAATACCAAGCTTGGGTCTTGGTGTTGTAGCGAGGCATGTCCAGCTCAAACTGGTTCGTGGAGGGAACAGAGGGGGATGCTTGTGAGGTGGGTTTAGTGCAGTTAACCTTCACTATAGTGGAATGGCAGGGGGGCGGTGGGTATGAGAGGGCGGCTGGTGGTGACAGCAGTGAGCCTCGTGGCCAGGTCTCTAACGGAGGCATCGTAGTTGGCCAAAGGAAGGGTAGGAATAGAGGGGGTTGAGGCGGCATTATGGATGTTACTAGCCTCCAGGCGTTCGAGGTGGGTACCTTGAGTGCCAATACCTGTGATCAGCTTGCAGAGGATTGGGATGATTAGAGTCTCACCAATGGAGAGGTCCCGGAGATCTGAGTCACAGAGATATGGGAAGATGTCAGGGTTTGTATCCATAGAAGATTGAAGCACATTATATATTTGCCTGAGGTGAGGGAGGTTAGGGTCAAGGGGACTAGGTGATTGTGAAGCAGATGACGAGGCCAGGCCTGACATCTCTATAGATGGGCCAAGGGGGGCAGTATAGCTACGGAGGTCTGTATAGGGGTTACCACACTCAGAGGTACGGGATTAAGGCCTCGTGGCCCTTCAGCTGTTTCGATCTATCCCTTTAGGGGGATGAATCAGGGAAAGTGCAGGGTCGCCGATTGGTGAAGCCTAAGGGAATAGCGAATTATGGTCAGTAGACATGGTTGCCACACAAATCCCTGTGGTTATGTGCGGCCAAATGTAGTAATATTTTCATGTAAGTGGAAAGAAGCGGGCGTGGAGCATGTACCTATGTGATACCTAGTAGGTAACAATTTAACTGCTTTTATAAAGTATTTCTCTAATTAAACCACTCTAGAGTTTAGTAAATCATTCTACTCATAATGAGTTTTAAGTTATGGGTGTTACTATATTGCAATAGCAAGTACCAAAATCCTGTGGCATTGTCCACCCTTGCTTACCTGACCAGTACTCACGACATATGCACAGAGTAGTAACCTTGCGACCATTCACAGGTTGTCACCTACAAGCCACAATTTTAGCCCAACCAGGTATCACTTTGCATTCTTCAATTCAGGACCCATTGAGCTGTTAACTAACTGATTTGTTTCTGAAGCATTAATTACTCCTCTCTTTTATATATGCCTTAGATTCGTACTTTATATCCTATCCAGATTACTTGTTTTATAGTATATATAAGCTCAATATATTGTATTGCTAGTGCACACAATTAGGTTTCAAATTATCTCTCTTATTAGAGTATTTTGAACCTTAACTAAGAGGTGGGAAATAGATCTTGTGCATCAAGTTGCAACTCATCTCCCCTCTGGCTCAGTCATCTAATGGTAAGTGGAATGGGGGATAATAATAATTATAGAGGTTTATATAGCTAAGTTAAAATTGCTTACAGCCTAGTATACATGAATATAATAATATCATGATAATAGAGAATAAGTCCTACTACCTCTAGGGAAAGAGTGTTTGTCAATTGCTTAGAGGTCAATAGTTAGATTAAGTAAATATTATCTAGAAATTCAATTTTATCCACTTTGGTACAACTACTACAAGTTGCAGTATTAGAGGATAGCAAATTCACTACTGTTAAAATGCCTAGGCTATGCCCTTAATGAGAGATATAGAGAATTGTCAGGCAAGCGCCAGTATGAGGAGTAGTAGAAAACGAAAAGGTTCTTGTATTGTTTAACTTATTTTAAACTGTTAAGGTTACTTCTCTATTGCATCCTGATTCCTTAACTACAGGGGTTTGATTATTAGTATTTTAATTATTTCATATATTTGTTGTTAAGGTACAGGAACTTGAATTAAGTACTACCTATAGCATAAAATATCCTTAATGTTTAAAAATATCCACAGGGTCTAGAGGGATCAAAACCTGTATTCTCATAACCCCTAGTATAGGCCTAACTACACACCTCACCTATAAACAAATAAACTCAGAGCTGGCTAGAGAGACTACTAGGAGACAGTAGGAACTAGAAAAGTAGGAAAGTATATGGAAAACTCAAGATGAAAACTACTACAAATACTGAAATTTTAAACACTACTTTGGAACAATAAAGGCGCCAGCAGGTAAATGATAGACATGGAATTCAAAGATATCTGATAGCCTTCACCCAAGTCCAATAAGTAGTACAATACTAGGACCAGGCAAACCTGAAAGTAGTTTAATTGTTGGCAAGCATTGGAGGAGAGGTGAAGTAGTAACCTACCAGCTGGAGAGGAGAGCAGAAGTAGAGTGCCAGTAATTGAGGAGTCAGTATGGTGCCAGCCAGGGTAAGGGAGAGCAGTAGAGTTCAAGATATCTAGGGTGAAGAAAGAGGAGATAAGGAGTGCGGGAGAAGGGTCAGATCTAGTTATCTGAGTCAAAACCATGTTTATACCTATTTTAGCAGTTCTCAAAAATCAGAGAGTAGAGGAATCGACCATTAGACTGCAAAATGAATTTCAGCTTGTATGGAGCTTCCTCCTCATGGATGTGTGTCTCCCAACTATATGAAGGTATAGTAGTGTCGAACATGCAAAGTTAAAGTGAGGCAGAGTAAACAAGCTAACTATGGCAAAAAGAATGTGGTGAAAGAAGAGAAAACTTTCAAGAAGGATGGTAAGAAGGAGAGGATAGACTCAAAGGACTAAACACTAATGAGTTTGGAGAAGAGAGATAGATGTAGAGAAGTCTCCACCCCATGATGAAAATAGAGGGTTGATGAAACCTGCCTAAAGGAGCTAGGGATAATTTCTCAAGGTGGTGAGAATCCAATTGCTGTATATGTAGCGAAGACAGAGGATGCCATAACTACTGGGGGTTTATTGGTTAATTTTTGATTATGTCATATATTTGCTGTTACTGTAAAAGAACCTGCATGAAGTACTTACTATGGCAAAAATGAAAGATTATCTGAAAGTTCCAAAACATAAGAGATATTAGCACAAATACTCCCTTAGAGATTAGCATACTGTATGTATGGCCAACATGGAGGTCTACAGAATTAAGTACAGAATAAAATAAAATCAATAAAAAGTACAACAGCCTGCAAAGATAAAGATTAGGAAGACCACATCTTACTCTCAGTCATGACCAGAGGATGTGGGAGGAGAAACGGCATGCGCAGAAGGCCGGCAGGGAGGGAAGGAGGTGCATGAGGGGTGGTTGTAGTTGGTCAGTCCGAAGATGACGCTTAGATCAGTCCAAAGTGGAGACTCATGATCATGGAAGGTCAGCTGCAAAAGGTAAAGCTACCTCTGGTCGTCTTAGGTAAGACAGGTGAGGATGGTGTAGTGAAAGGTCACATCCTTTGTTTCACAAGAATGACGAATGAGTGGTTAATCCGGGTTACTTCAAGTGGTGTACACAGCCACCTATCAGTTATCTAAGCTGGTTTGGAGGGCCATAGCTTCAGGACTTTGATTTTTGATTTTCTGATATATTGGCAGTTAATGTAATGTATAGGGACCTGCATGGAGTGCTAGCTATGGTATAAAATAAATGTTAATTTCAAATGTGCTTAACAAAAGAAATAATAGGACAAGTTCTCAGATATTGATAACTCTTCCGTCACTGCAGCCAAAAATGGCCTCTAATCCAAAAAGTATAGAGTTAAATCAAATCAATAAAATCATAACTGTAAGGAAAGATAGATGTAGGCAAGAAAAGCAAAGTAATACACAATTGAGTTTGAGTCATTACCAGATGAAGAGGAGGGGGCAGCAGCAATTACACCTGGTATGGAAGGGGGAAGGTTAGGGGGTGTGGCACGGATATAGGAGATGAGACCCAAGTGGAAATCAAAATCGGTGGAGAGCGCAGAGCCTTTGCATCTCGGGGACAGCTTCAAATGGTGAAGCTGGTATTCGCGAGACCTGGATGGGTACTGGAGCATCGCATGCTCAAAGATCTCATCCCTTAAGTCACAGGAGGGGCAGGATGGGCAGCAGTCAGCATGGCTCCAGGAGGGCAAGGCTGCAACAGAGCTCTTCCATCTATTCATATATTAGATTCTTCCTGCCGTATAGCAATCAAGGCCTCTGAATACATGCAGGTGCAGAGAAAGCTTGTACTGGTAGTAAATGGGATATGGAAAAAGAAGAGTCTAAGCAGGGAGAAGATCCTTTATGTAGTCATCTTTGGATAGTTGGTAGGAGACGGCTGCAAATATCAGTAGTGGGGGGGGCAGAAACCGTGCCTGATAAGAGAAAAGATTTATCAAAGAGGGTTTGTGTAACCGGTATTGGTTAGTATTATTAAGGCTGACAAGGCTAACGGAAACTAGCAGGGCTAGTAAGGGGTTATTTTGTTTTGTTATTGGTTTCAAGTATCATTTGATACTTAGTTTGTTTTATGTTGGGTTTCATGTATCAGGCTGACACCTGATATGTTTTATGTTTAGTTTTATGTATCAGGATGATACATATTTTGTTGTTGTACCGTTTAGGTGCATAAGGCATTTGTTTTATTGGAGGACTTTACAAGCGGAGCTTGGTTATATCCGTTGATTGGAAATCAAATGGAAGGATATGGAAAGCTTTGGAAAAATCGAGATCATGTATTTAAGACTGCCCCTCTGGAGCTTAGATAGGGCAGACTTCGACAGACAGAGTTTTCAATATACTTGGTTGAGCAGTTACTTCTTTTCAGTTCGCACAAAACTATAGCAAGTAAGTCTAGGACTTAGCGCAGCTGGCGATATAGTAATCGACGGCTGTTTGACAACATATCGAGATCTCCGGTAACTATTACCCACCTGAAGTCCCTACAGTTTGGGATCCGAGTTAGTTATCATTATACCTTACCGAGACGCAGCCCTTTAGTGCCTGATACACCCAGGGAGGCGTAACATTTTTTTAACTTCAACAAGTAGTTGAGTTAAAAGCAGGCAGAGGTTAGGAAACCTCAGGCTTGCAAACAGTTACCCAGAATAGGTGACGAGAGACTTCAGACGAGGTCAGGTAAGCAGATCCTGCGACAGGAACTTACAAAAAAGAAAGGTAGTCAAGACACCAAAGGCGAACAATCTACGGCATCCAGCTTCAAAGTAAATGAAGCAGGAAGACAGTTAACACGAGAGCAAGCAAAGCAATTGCTAGCGGAATCGGCGAAGGAACTAGCCAAAGAAAAGCGTGAACTCCTGGAGAGTTTCCCGGTACGCCAAAGGGACCGAATTCAGACGACATGTCGAATCCAGGCCCTAGTAACGCGCTAGTGGGTAGAGAGCCAACACCAGCAACTACAGCGAAGCTTAGCATCAAAGTTCCTACACCAAAGAAGTTCAGTAGTGAAGGAGAGGACCTTAAACCAGTAGTGTTCGATCGTTGGTACAAGTCAGTCCAGTTATAACTAAGACTATACGCAGTCAACTCCAAAACAGACGGAGCGGGAAACTATTGGATACTATACACAGAAGGGAGAGCTCAAGCAGCAGCTTTCCAGGCGGCAGAAAACTATGGCGAAGATTTAACCAGAGATCAGCTTATTGATTGATTAAGAGAACGATTCCAGTCATCCAGACAGAAGGAAGACCTTTACAAACGATTCCACAAGATTGAACAAGTCAAAAATGGGAAGACACAGCACATCACGACAGTGGCTACAGACCTGTTGATGTACTGATCACGACTACCAGAGGGCACCATTTCAGAATATGCCTTCATCCAAGAATTCTTCCAATGTATGCATACTAGGCTAAGGCGAGACGTCATAACATGGTATGATTGTAGCGAAACAATCCAGACTACGATAGCCTATGCAGAGAGAGTCGATGCAATCGTCCACGATACAGGAGCCTATGGAAAGGATAAGCAGAAAGCTCGATACAAGGAAGACAACTCCAAGAAGGACAACAAACCTCAATGGAAGAAAAAGGAATCAAGCAAAACAAAGACTCCAGGAGAAAAAGGAGCCTACTTTACCTGTGGTGGCAAAGGACATATGCCAAAGGATTGTCCCAACAAAGGCGACAAAGGTAAGGGAAAGACACCAAAAAAGGAAACCACATCGAACCGAGTTGAAGAAGTCAGCAGCGATGATGAAGTATATGTCAAGCCTTAGAAGTTGAGACCAATACATCAGAGCAAAATACGCTACCTGCAGGAGACAAGAGTCACACAGCATTGGAAGGAACAATCCTGATTAACGGTAAACAAGTGAGAGTCCTATTTGATACAGGAACATTAGGAACAGACCTATTGAGTACAACCTTTGTCACTACACAAGGAATCCCATGTACCGACATAGCAACTCCTGCAACCATTCATATGGCTATAAAAGGGTCACGATCTGAATCCCAGAAAGAATGTAATGTCAGCATAGCAATTGGGAAGATGAAGACTACAGGCAATAAAATGATGGTGGGAAACTTAGCCAAGTACGATGACTTGATTGGAATGCCATTCCTATCACGAAATAAAGCATCAGTCGAATGTCAAAAGCTTAGGATTCACTTTCCTGACCACATGATATAGGTCAATTGCATGCCAACAAGTGCCAGATTTCGAGCAGCTGTGACTAGCACAGAAGAGATAATGGAACAATACCCCAAGGTATTCCCAGATCCAATTCTTGAAAGGTTACCACCTTTAAGGAAGATCAACCACCGAATCAGGTTAAAGGATCCACAGAATCTAAAGACGATGCGAACATACTCGGTACCAAAAAGTACGAGATTCGACTCAAGGCCTGGCTGGACCAGAAACAGCGAGAAGGAGTTATTGAAAGAGCCGAAGTGCCAGGAGCAGCACCAATATTTGTATCAGTCAAAGGGAAGACTGATGGCAGGATCAGATGTCTACCGGACCTTACAGCGAGAAACGACAATACTCAGAAGGATGACGTACCTATTCCGAACTAGAAGAGATTGCTCAATGCACTAGCAAGGGCGCGATACAGGAGCAAGATTGACCTAAGTGACGCCTATGTTCAAACCAGAGTGCACCCTGACGATGTTAAATATAACAGTTTCAAAACACCCTTTGGGGGTTTCGTTAGCAAGGTTATGTTACAAGGAGACATGAATGCACCAGGAACATTCATGAGGATCATTTCATATCTACTCGCCGAATACCTGGGAGAATTCGTATGGGTGTACATCGATGATATACTCATATTCTCCGCTACAGAGTCCGACCACTTGAAACACATTAAAGCGGACTGTGACAAGTTGGAAAAAGCGGACTTCTTTGCTAGCAGAAAGAAGTCGGACTTCTTTGCTAAAGAATTGCAAGTACTAGGCCACGTCATCGATGACAAGTGACTTAGAGCATCACCTGAAAAGATCAGGAGGATTGAGGAGTGGGAAACACCGAAGAATAAGAAGCAACTCCAGGAGTTCCTAGGATTGGTAAACTACATTAGCTAATTCCTACCACATATCGCAACTATAACAGCACCCTTGACAGACCTTACTGGAAATGCGGAGTTTGTTTGGACACCAACACATGATCAATATATCGAGAATGTGAAGGAAATCGCTAAACAGAATCAGGTCATATGACCAATCAACCATACCTCAGGACAAAAGATATGGCTCATTTCGGATGCCTCTGACTCAGAGGTAGGAGCTTGGGTAGGACAAGGAGACACTCCTGAAACAGCGAGGCCTGCGGCATTGCATAGCAGGAAATTCACCCACTCACAAATGAATTACGGAACTATCGATAAGGAGGCACTTGCAATTATGGAAGCCTTAACCTCCTTTGATCATATTCATACAGGGCATGAATTTATGATCATAACCGACCACCAACTACTGTTGTACCTGAAGACAGCTAAGAACCCCTCACGCAAGCAGCTGAGGTGGCGAATCCACTGGGGGAAATACGAGTCAAAGATATGTTATAGGCCTGGGAAGGGAAACTATTTAGCTGACGCTCTTTCCCGTCTTCATGAGCAATTTGATCCAGAACCAAACTACGCTCAAGACCCTTCCAACGAAGAAGATTCAAACCCTCATAACATACCTTTTACATCCTCAAATATGTCACGCTTCGAAATACTTCCTGTTGAAGAACCACTTGCATCAGGTAACTCAGATTGCTCTATCAGGGCAGGAAACGATTGGGGAGACAGAGTCACCCTAGTGATTAGCGATGATGAGAGAAATCATGCGGCCTTCCACTGGAGCGCGTACTACGATCGTCAGTGTACCTTCCATGAGGACGAGAAACTTAGAGACAAGATAGTTCTACCTGAGCTAGTCTCTACATACGAAGAAAGGAATAGCATCTTGCTACCTCCACGGCCGGTATTGGACCTGGATGCTATCAGACGACGTTTGAACGAACAACTAGGAGACATGAGTTCAGATTATCAGGACCAGGAGAGTCCTTACCAACAACTACCAAAGAAGCCTAAGCGGCCCCTCTACTCCAATGCGGCACTAGGGCAACCAAGGCTTATACCAGTCATCGAACCACCTACCCTCCCTCACCACCAGGGTACGCTCTACGAGCTTTACGAGGACGAGAAGGAGGAAGTACCATGCCTGGAGCGAGTACATGATGAACGGGATACGGCAGCAGTAGTGGCAGAAATGAGCAGCCAGTGGAGAAAACCGGTGGTGGAAGCCTACAGGAACGATGACCTATACAAGCAGGCTTCTGACGCGAGCAACACCGGGAGAGGAGGCAAACTATCCCACTTTAGGATCAGTGATGGTCTAATGTATGCAACGACTAGGGGTGGTCAAGATTGCCTATACATACCTAAGGGACATGCAGTGAATGGGATGACACTCAAGGACATCGTTATTGATGAGATTCACAACAGAGGACACCATAGCGCAGATAGTAACCTACGCTATGCTATAGAATACATATTCTGGCCCGAGATGAGGAAGGATTTTGGAGACTATGTTCGCCAATGCGATTTATGCCAAAGGAAGAAGGACCGCAACAAGATACCCGAAGGAGAGGCACAGTCTATGCCAGTACCCTCAGAGATATTCACCTTCTACGCTATCGACTTTGCAGGACTATTCAACAAATCTGGAAACAACAAGTACGATATAGTACTAGTGGTTGTCGATAGGGCGGTTGGATTCACTTAGTTTATCCCTACGCATTCTACCAGTCAAGCAATCGAGACCCTCACCCTCCTACAGCCTCATATTTTCACTCCACATGAAGTACCTACGTCGATTATTAGCGATGCTGACCCACGTTTTACCTCACGATTTTGGGCCCAAAGCATGAAGTCTTTGGGGATCGAGCACATGAAGGCAGTACCTGCACACCACGAAACCAACGGCCAGGTTGAAAGAAAAATTTGGGAACTTAAAACCGCCTTCAGGAATGTTGTTAACAAGCGCCAGAATAACTGGTTACTTGCGCTGCAAGAGTTAGCAGCCTACAAGAATGCCGGAAATTCTGATGTCCTGAACATGTCACTATACAAATCCGTGTATGGACGAGATTACCCTATGCTGTCGACTATCAGAGTCAGAAACACCCAGGTGCCTGCCTCCGATGACTTCCTGAACAGATACCTGGAATTGCGTAATGAGGCCTATCAATCTCTCAAGATCGCAAGATTTAGGAGCACCAGGATGAAGAGGACCATAAACAAACCCATTGATGTGGGCGAATGATTGTTAGTTTGGGGGGACCTGTTCCTACAGAATCGGGTAGATGCAAGAAACTGATACCCAGATGGTGAGGACCCATCGAGGTGTTGGAATACGACTCCCACATACAGAACTACACATTGTAGATGGAGGCTAGGATATACCGCCGCAAGGAAGGAGTATTTCATTGCTCTACGGTTAAGAGGTTCATGGAGAACGATAATGATAGGTTCCCTGGTAGAGCCTATGCGAAACCAGCGCCCATTCTCTTTGAAGATGTACCGGAATGGGAAGTTGAACAAGTGTCGGATCACCTCCAGCACTATGGACGAGACCAGTTCCTTATTAAGTGGAAAGGTTATGCGGATTCTGAGAACAGCTGGGAGCTTGTCGAAGGATTAGAAAACGCTATGAACCTTGTCCAGGATTGGTGGACAGACAATTGTCCAGAGGACGAGTTTCCCATCATTACGGGATATATCGAGATCGGATTCACGCCAAAGACGGCAGTTTACGGGGAGTTCGCTGATGAAGGAAAGGTGGATGATGGGTTTTGGAAACCCTATTTGGGAAGCGACTATGACGACTCTGGAGTCTCGGATGATGGCGAGATTATCAAGAACTGGTTTTGATTTTTCGCCATTTGGGATATTGTTATTGGGATTTTGTTTTAGGAAACAGTTGTTTTGTTTCTGGGGTGTAACCGGTATTGGTTACTATTATTAAGGCTGACAAGGCTAACAGAAACTAGCAGGGCTAGTAAGGAGTTATTTTGTTTTGTTATTAGTTTCAAGTATCGATTGATACTTAGTTTGTTTTGTTATTGGTATCAAGTATCGTTTGATACTTAGTTTAGTTTATATTGGGTTTCATGTATTAGGCTGACACCCGATATGTTTTATGTTTGGTTTTATGTATCAGGATGATACATATTTTGTTTGTTGTACAGTTTAGGTGCATGAGGCATTTGTTTTATTGGAGGACTTTACAAGCGGAGCTTGGTTATATCCGTTGATTGAAAATCAAATGGAATGATATGGAAAGCTTTGGAAAAAGCGAGATCATGTATTTAAGACTGCCCCTGTGGAGCTTAGATAGGGCAGACTTCGACAGACAGAGTTTTCAATATACTTGGTTGAGCAGTTACTTCTTTTCAGTTCGCACGAAACCACAGCAAGTAAGTCTAGGACTTAGTGAAGTTGGCGATATAGTAATCAACAGCTGTTTGACAACATATCGAGTTCTCCGGCAACTATTACCCACTTGAAGTCCTGACAGTTTGGGATCTGAGTTAATTATCGTTATACCTTACTGAGACGCACTCCTTTGGTGCCTGATACACCCATGGAGTAGATACAGTTTGGCTACTCTGTAGCCTACGTTGAGTAGGAGATAACATATCCCGTGGATGAGTGGGTGAGAGTAGACAGCAGAAAGGCCCCCTAGTTCGTCCAAGTAGACAAAGAAGTAGGTAGCTCTAGTTCCTCAAAGGAGGAGGCAGAGGAGTCCTCGGCTCTGTAGGAGGAGTAGGATGGAAAAGAAAGAGGCAGGCGTGCTGGGTCAGGGATGAACTCTCAGAGTGAGTAGATGAGGCAAAGTGCAGCCTTTCTGCGAATATGGGGAAGTAGCGAGTTCATGTAGGGTAGGTAAGCCTCACAGGAGAGGATTGACACTGGAGTTGATGAGAAGCAATTATTGACCCAACGTTGGATGTTACCCCAGGAGACAGCCACTTTGCCCAATATGGTGGCGTTAGGGATGCGGAGGTCAACTCTCTAAGAGAGGGTGTGTAGCAGCAGACACATTGCCTGCCTGCGGTTCAGGTAATGTATTCTGCCAATACCTGGGGAGGAGTGTTGCCTTATGAGACCAAAAGCCCATGAACAAGGGCAAGCATCTTCCTAAAGTTAGCGGAAGTTTGCATAGATATGGATAACATGTATTCTATCAATCAAACGGTAAAAGAATGATAGATGTGGCTGCCCTCTAGTGAGATGGGGGCCAGTAAGTTGGGAGAGTAATCTTGTCCGGTATGCCAGTGAATGAATTCTGTTTTAGGGACAGAGAAGGGCACTCTCAGGGGGGAGGCCATTTTGCAGAGGCAGGAGTAATAATGCTAAAGAAATTCTTTGTTCCTCTAGTATGACACAGATCCAACAGTCACAGCAAAATCATCAGCATAGTAAAACATAATCTCTTTGAGGATGGATAAGTGTTAGCAAAATATATAAATAAGTTATAACAATGGAGAGATATGGAGCCTTGAGGGGCCCCCACTTGCAAAGGTAAGAAAAGTTTACGAGATAGCTGAAAACATAGGCGGTATTTGCAGGCAGTCAAAATGGAGCAAAGTCAAGTAATCATAAAAGTAGATACACTTTTGGTGCAGACTAGGGAAGATACACAATCAGAAGAGATATTATCAAAATGTGCTTTAATGTGCAGGAAAAGACTAGAGGTCTTAAGGCCCGTACATTGTACAAGGCGGACTTCACGTGTTATGCGGTGCTCACATTGATGGGACTGATTCTTCGACGGAAGCCACATTGCATCAGTAAAAGAAAATCCTACCTTGGACACTAGTCATTCACCTCTGCACAGGTAGCGTCCGTTTCAGGAGGGAATTGTGCAGCGTGCTTCATTTTGTACCTCCTTCTCTTCTGCCAGTGAGCCTTTTGATTCCCTCATGTTAAATGCATTATACCATTATTATTCCATCCTTACCATCCCAGCACCTCTGAGGCGAACATATTTCATCCTAACAGTCCCTAAACTAGCTCTTCGCGTCTCCTTTCCCTACGGCCTGCCATAGAGCAGATAAACCTTCCTTTCCAGACAAATCCTCCCACATTCTTCACCCACTTGAACCAACTCCATCAGTGCTTATCCATTATTGGCCAGATTTTTGAACTTTATTAATAGGCGTTTGCGTGGGATACACGCATTGTACGGTGCCCTGATGCTGACCCCCGACTTCCTTATCAGCTCTCGTTGGTTTTCCAACAGCCTTCGTCAATTCTCTCAGGTTTCCTAAAAGGCTAATGAAAGGAACCAATTTAGCTAGAGTGTATATTGAAGGTTGGCATAGAGGTGCAGGGCGATTCGCACATCCTACTGATGAGTATTTCTAAAGAATAGATCTGAGATCAATCACAACGGGATCCAACTAAAGTTAACAAATCCTCAGTGCATAGAATCCACCCTTCAATTAGGAGAGCAGATTGGGCAAACCAAGGACTTTTTAAGGATTTTTTAGGTTTTGGCTCGCTAGCGAATTGTCCTGAGACTGATTGATTTTGATTTGGCCATCTACCAGTAGACAAAGAAGTGTATTTATTTTATCTTTTATTTGTGTATAAAATGTGTGTATTTAATAGTTCAGTATATTTCGTTAAACATGTAAAGATCAATTCAGGATTTACTTACCATTGTCAGTCCCCGACAGGCACCACAGGAGTTTGCCCAATGACTATACCTATATTTACTATCAGCATATATTGGCCAGTGGACTGCTGGCAGACTTGTATATATCCGCTTGAGATATGAAATCTGCAACATTTATCGAATATAGCAAGTGAAACAATCCCAGCAGACTGACATCTACAGCTTCACCCCAGATTTTCTTATCTCAAAAAGTCGTAATAATCGCACCAGTCACCTTCGACGCAAATCCTTACAATTGTCCTCTGGGACAACCTGGATTGATACCCAATCATTCCTAAGGCCTGCATGTCGGAAGGCTTTAGCTCCAGTACAGCGTGCCTGATGAATCTGAAATAGATCAGGTTCTTGAATGTCCACCGCTGGAATCTCAACTTGTATAAAGTCTTCTACTAGAAGTAATTATAGTTCTGTGGACTCAGTAGATAGTTGCCATTAATGTGCAACAGTCTGCGTGATATAGCGCAGCATTTCTTCCCTTGTCTCAGAATAAATGATTCTAAGGACCCTGGAAAAATCAATAAGTGTGTTTGTGTTCTTGGTGCAGCATTTCAGAATTAGGTGTGGTTCCTTTCAGCTCAAGGAAGCCAACAGCTCTGTGATGGCGTTTCGAATTCTAATCTCATTGCCAGCCTTCGCATGTGCCTGTAGTATCTGCAATCTCCTTCCCTGGGTATACTTGCAGCAGTATACGACATGAACTTCCAGTATACTGCTTCACTTTTGTTTAACCTCTGGTTGCCATCTCTGATTTGTTTTTTATGTGCCAGCTCGGAGATATCAGTGGAATACATCAAAAAGAACACAAAACGTAGAACGTGGGACTCAAAGTAAGTCTTGTTGGGCATCTTGATGAAGTTAAAGAGGTTCTCCTACTGCATCAACTACACCAGCTAATCTATTTCATGAGACCTTTCTTCGATCACAAAGTGACCCATTTTTGCAGAGGAGATGCAGCTGGCCTACCTGGCCTACAATTCTTGAATCTCTTTCATCAACTCTTGATCCTGACAGTTTGCCCAGGTACAGGTGGTCTTCAATGTCCAGAACTCGAGAAATACGTCTTTCGTATGGTGAAATGTCCACTCATTATTCTCCATGTTGGAGAGTGTCTCTTGTGTATGACTGTAATACTGGACAATTATACTAAAATCGCTTAGCGTAGTAACACGTTGTAAGATGCTTTTGAATGTGAGTTGCTGTGAATTTTCAGGATTGTGAAGTATGGCCACCAAGACTACAGAGATACATCGTATGTGGTTATGCAGGTCCATTCCAAGCCATTGTCTGACTTCTTGGAAGGCTTTTTTTGCTATGCTAAACCCGGGACACTGGGGTTATGCCTTCAAGACATTGTCAAATGCCTGCTGCCATTTATGCTTTTTCTTGAACCCTTCTACCCATTCCAACATATGCTTAAATATACTAAGGTAGAGATTATTTAAGAGCTTTAGCTTTTGCAGGTCTGCAGAGTCTACACGATAGAGTCCCGAGAATACTTTATATCCTATTTTTACCCCAATCCTTTTAAACTATTCTGCGAGGTTGGCACTTCCTATCTCCTCAGTTCCCTAAAACTGTTTTATATCATCCATAGCCGTGGATTTGATATGTATGCTGAGGGTCCCAGGTGAGCTCCTGGCTCATACCTGGTACCACGGGCATGACCTTTTACTTAATCTGTGCAAAGTCGCATGCTCAGTATGATCCGTACTCCAGGTTGACAAAATGGGAAATAGCGGCGTGTTTTGCTATCTTTACAGTCTATTATTGTCCCTTCTTCGACAACCTGATTTAAGGGCACAAAGATCAGGTCAAAGACAGCCGTCAGACTATCACCGATCACGTGTCTCTGGGATTTGTCAAGATGGGCTGATTCACTTCTAAACTTTTGTTGCACAGGTACCAATGCTAGAAGTAGGATCGACATCTTAGTAGGGCTATTTCTAGTCGCAAGAGGATATTGCTGTGATAAATACGGGCCTGGTTGTGACCTACTCCCAATTATCTCGAGAATCTCAAAGGTACTATAAAGATTCTATAAGGATAGTGGGGAAAGCACGGTTGGATAGGTGTTTAATAGACAAGGTTTAAGGTATAGAACTAATAGACTGACCGTTCAACTTGTAGCATTAAAGATGATAGTCCTGTGAGGCTTTGAGAGTCTGAATCCTTAAGGGATTACAGGTTCTTGAAATGCAAAAGATTGTAGCTATGAAAACTAAACAAAAGTGCAAAGATACTGTCCAACAATATGCTAACAAAGGCAGCATAACAAGGTAACCATATTCCGAAATCAGTGTGTTAAAGGTGACAGGATGGAGCTAACAAATCAAGTAATGGAATCCCAACAAGAAGGAACAAAAGATTGCTAATACTAGAAAAGTCCAGTAGGTATATAGGGAGGATAGCGATACCCAAATGGGTAGAAGCAAGGAGCAGGTAATGATAAGCAAAACAAGGAAGGAATAGTGAATTAGGAAGTCATAACCAAGTAGGAAGCGACAACCAAATAATTGCACTATTCAGGTATAAACCCAAATAAGTAATAACCAACATCAAGTCAGTGGCCATAGTAGAAACATAGTAGGAATCCGTTACACAGGCTTTCATATCACAGAGAAATTGGTGAGGTCGCTCTGGCAAGAAAACCTGATATTTGGAACTAATTTTAATCCAGCTAGCAGGGTTTTCTGAAAGAGTACAGAATAGACAATAAGTATAGAACACTAACTAATTAGAGCTTTCGTGGACCTATAATGTACCAGATTTTCCCTCCACCAGTCCACTATAAACAGCTCAGAATATAATCGATTCCCACATGAATTATATTCCCCAATCGGTGTGGAAACCTTATTTGGTCTCTATACGACCTAGCAGATTTCGTAGTTGACGCAGTCTATGATATTCCAGAAATAGAAGGTTGTTGCATATTTTCTATCCTCCATAGTTGCTTTAGTCCAAGCTAGATAGTCACTAAATGGTTCTAGTACCTCTCGTAGCTTTCGTAATGAAAACACGGATTTATAGGACACGGCATCCTTTCCATTTAAATCTTTTACAAAATGATCATTGCTATGTGACTTAGCTACCTTGCTTTGGTCAAACCACGAAGCTAAATGGAAGTCGCTTTAGCATGTAAAAAGCCTCTGCGGCAAATGTCTTATGCCTTTATAGAGCTGTGCATATACCATAATATCACCGATTATGCCTCCAGCACTGGGGATGGTTTCCTCACTCGAGAGACTCCCCTAGGACAGCAGGTGGAAAATGTCTATCGCGTCCGAATTGTCCTTTATAGTAGTATCAGTCCAAAAGATAATCGAATTGCAATATGGAACACTTGTTGTGATATCAGATTCATAGCAAGAGTTGCTCTGATCGCCCATAGGTTACCCCATGACAATTATGGCTGGTTGCTGTCTAGTCATGTTTTCTTCGCATATGAAACTGGTGGGCCCAGACAAGATCTGGTCTACAGTCGTAAGGAGGGATAGAATGATATCAGGATGTATTATCAGACTCTGCTTCTCGTATGCAGCAGCCTGTTGATAGTGTAACTAACAATAAGTACACTTTGTAGAGTTTGAGGTCATCGTGCTACCATGTAGTATTTTAGTTTCAGCTTCCAAGATATCTTTCCAAATTAGTTTACCCATCAATGGATGCAACCTGGACAATGTACTGGCGAATACTGTCTTTCAAGGTTAAATTCAAATTTCCTTCTCACCTGAAATAGAAAGTAGTTCTCGGACTTGTACTAGTATAGTAGAATGGCTGACAGGTCTCCTAATTCAAGTTGTCCACACAGAAACCTTTGCAATGAACGAAAAGTATTATTGACACCAGTAAAGAGATCGGACAGATATTTCAGCATCTGGACTAGGATATCTTATGTGCGGGCCACTAAGAAAGAACAATATCATCCTTAGCCCATGTCTTGCATTGGCCAATTTATGCCGACACTCACCTGCAAATAATAAATGATTCTTTACGCCAAATCACGACCTCTACCAAATCTTAATGCTTGAGAATCAAAACTTTCCCATTCAGACTCGGCAAATTCTTTCAATTCTTATATGTACTAGATTTCAAGTCTACCACTAGTTCTCAGCCTATGAGTGCTCAGAATAGCGTGGGTCTTCACGGAGTGAATATGGCAATTTCGTGGCCTAAAAGTCAATTTTGTACTTACATATTCCTCTAGTTTAACATTTTATTTCGAGAATAGAATTGAATTCACCAAATGTGAGGCTTGAAAGTGGGTATTGTGCCTACCAATACCTTTCCTTTTTATTATATTATCTACTCGTATAGGTCTCAATAGAAGGGATTGGGCGAATTTGCAGCTTAAAAGTAGGTTTTGCCAATTCCAGTCCCTTGTTTTTTTATAGTGTTCTAGGTAGCACCTATCTTGGTGGCTATGACCATGCCAATATTTGACTTGAAAGTGGATTTTGTGGTAATTCCAATCCAGGAGTTCAAAATTTTATCATTATAGTGTTTAGCGTCTATCTTGGAGGGTGGAATACTGTAAACTTACCACTTGAAAGTAAATATTATTCCTACAAATCCATGTGGTCAAGATTTTATTTTAACAGTGTTCAGCATAGCGCCTCTCTTGGCCGATGCAATATAGTAAATTTGCTGTTTAAAAGGATATATTGTTGCCTACCAATCCCCGAGTTCAATCTTTATTTTCCTAGTGTTCACCTAACTTGGCAAATGTAATACTGTAAATTAGCGGCCTGAAAGTAAATTTTGTTCCTACGAATCCTTAAGTTCAAACTTTAATTGTTAGTATACCCAGCACTTTAGGTGTCTTGCTGGGTGCGATACGGAAAGTTTGTGGCTTGAAGGTTGCTTTTATACCTCCCAAACTCTAGCGTGTTACTCTATTTAATTATATTTACTGTACTAGAACGGGTCTTAGATGAAGGGATGCTGTAAATTTGCAGCTCAAAATCAGTCTTTTATATATACCTGGTAATCTCCAATTTCTACAGTTATCTATCCTTGATCAGGTCATGGCTGATGGGATGCTGCCAATTTGCAGCTTAAAATTTTATTTTGTGTTTACTTAGTCCTCTTGTGCAACCATCATATTTTTAAGGTGTCAATGTTAGCTATGCAGTTTGTATAGTACAGCAGTCTGTACAGCTAATAAGATTTAACCGTCGAATAACACCCTTGAGAGGTCTATATAACCCCAAGCTTCCTACCCTCTCTCCCCATTCCCCATCCTCACAGTTCCAACCACACCTCTCATCAACCCCCCTCCCTCTCACTTTACATTCTCTTTCCCTCTACAAACCATCCACAAAGACCTTCACAACCTCTCACTCATCCTATTCATCACAGGTATGATATACGCCCAATACAACCCACCCAGTATATACACCAATTTTACAAGTATAAAAGCTAACAATTGTCTACACAGCTACCTCATATGCCATTCCTATTTGTTATATATTCCCCTAGTAAATCTCCCTCCCCCTCCAACTCCACTTTCTCATTCAACAGTATTATAGGCAAAGCTAACTTAAGCTTCTAGACTATAGATTTTGTCCCAAGGTATTCCAATACCACCCATCCATTCCTACCGATACACCCGACCTAAGTGTTATATTCCCAAAGCAGTTCTGTTTCGCCTTATCTTTAACCTTTTTTTTGCATACAAGGTTATTAAATTCAAGGGTAACTGAATCTTCTAGCCAATCAATTTTGTTCAGAGATATTCCAACACCCCCCCCCTCGAACCCTCCCTACTCTTACGACAAAAAATGTATGTTTCTCAAGCCGCCATGCTTCGTCCAATCTTGTCACTTTGTTTTTCCATACAACTTTATTTGTTGGAAGCTAACTTGATATTCCAGCGGACCGACTTTGTTCGAAGATAATTCAACCCGCTGAGAAATACTCTCAACCCTCGCAAGAAAAAACATACATTTCCAAAGTAGGTCTGCTTTGTTTTCTTTTTAATACCCTTTTTATAACCAATTTTAATTTGTTCAAAGGAGACTTGATTTTATAATGGACCAACTTTATCCAAAGATAATTCAACTCTACTTCAAACTTAACACTCCTAACCCCTGTTACCATACTATCAACCATAATACCATGATCAAAGGCCTGCCTCATTATTTTAAGAACTGTGGGCCATGGAAATAATAGGGATATTGGTTGATGCAAGTACATCTGCCGCATTCCAAACTCGGGCACTTGGAGTCTGGAGTACTGTACTTAGCGGAATACAATCTTGCACCGGATAGAGGGTGAGAGCATCCTGAGGTTCCAGAGCTCGAGTGCAGGGCAATGGGCAAGGGTCCAGATATACACGCTTACAGTTGAGCAAATTGGGAGCAATTATAAGGCCCAATAGTTGGAGAGGGACACACCAAACGGCAGGCATTTTACAGAATGTCTTAATTAATTGATCAAGGATGTAGCAAAAAAACATTCGAGAATCGTGTGAGTAATGACCAAGGCCATTCCTCCGGCCACCCCTGGTCCTTATGCAGTTTACACCGGTAATGCTCATAAGTTTCCTAAATGTGTCTGCAATGAACACATATTAAATAAGCTGATATAAATCTTACAGGTCTTGCTGGCCTGAACTCTATCTGCCTCTGGATCAAAAAGCCTTCTATACTCCAGCCCGGTGAACCGCTGGTGCCCGGACTAGACAACATCCAGAGCAATATGAGTGTGATGGTCCATTGGCTGGAGCTAGTTGAACTGCCCCTGCAGCACTTGCTTCTGGCAAACAATTGAGTCATGATACGCAGTGTTGAATATTGGCAGCTCTTTGGCCTGACCTCATACTGAATGGTTTGGTTGAACGAAGATTTGGAAGAGCTGTTGCCAGTCTCCGAGATTATGGTGATCCAAATTATCCATCATGTCCACATCTGGTGGGGATTGAGCTTGCTGAATGAGCTAATTGACATTCTCTTCTACTGCTATGGGGACAAAGATGAGGAAGCAACTACGGCCCTGGACAGCCTGTCGTTCCGTCCCCAGAATAACAGTGAAGACCTTGTCAAGCACGCTGTCAAGGAGCAGGACGAGAAGGATGAAGAGGATGAAGAGGAGGACTAAGAGGAGGAGGGAAGGAAGGAAGAGGGCGGGCAGGAAGGTTCCGCAGCCTGTTAGTTTGTGGGATTGAAGCAGGGGTGGGGGGGCAGAGGGTAGGGGCAGGTATTGTTTAGGTGGGGTCGGCACTGGGGTTTTTCTGTTGCTTTATTGTTATATTTTCGGAACTTAGTGAACTAATTTTGTCCTCCCCTTTTTCGCTTAGACTAACCTACATACAATCTTTACTGTCCGTATTTTTTTTTTATCTTATCCCCCCTTGGTTTAGCCATAGTTGCCCACTACTTATGCCAAGGTTGTGGCTGGTTGCCACAACCCCTGGATGTTCGCATGCTCACAACCGGGGGCACTCCAAACAGTGCCTGCTAGTCCAACATCACTTTACAGTCCAACATTACTTTGTGGCTCAAAATCACTTTGTGGCTCAACATTACTTTAAGCCTCACTATTCATTTGTGGCTCAACATCATTTCACAGTCCAATATCACTTTGTAGCTCAATATTATATTATGGCTTATCCTATATTTGAATTATATAAAACCTGCACCCATATCAAAAATAGGCCGAACAATCTCATCTAAGGGCAAAAAATAATATAATCTAGAGTCAGAAATAAATACTAAGGCAGAACTTGAAATTGAGCCACAAATGAAGAGTTAGGTTTAAAGTGATATTGAGCCACAAAGTGATATTGGACTGTAAAATGATGTTGAGCCACAAATCAATAGTGAGGCTTAAAGTGATGTTGAGCCATAAAGTGATGTTGAGTCACAAAGTGATCTTAGACTGTAAAGTGATGTTGGACTGGCGGGCACTCTTTAGAGTGCCCCCAGTTGTGAGCATACGAACATCCGGGGGTTGTGGCAACCAGCCACAACCTTGGCACGAGTAGATAAATGCATGAGAATCTTGACCTCATTTGTTACAGTCTGCAGGGCAACCTTCCACAATTGGAATAGTGCACTTGGCATATCCTGACAGGCCCTTCTCTCGACCAACCCCTACGAGATATGCTAAATCTAATCCTTCAACAGCCAAAACATGCAAGTGTTGTTTGCATCCAAAATATACGTAGGTGATTGATCTGAAAGTGAATCATAATATGTGAATACAAGCCGCTTTTAAGAAGGGATGCGGACCTTTTCTGTCTGCTAAATTCAAACCTCTTTAATACTGGCTCAGATATCGGCAAATATAATATGTTCCCTCGCACAATCAATATTTACCTACACTCCTCATTCCAATTATCCCTCTATTTACTTTGTCAAATTCCACAATAGTCTGGCCCAACGCTGCCAGGCTATGACCGTCCCATCAGTATAAATACGAAATAAGAAGAGGTTCGTAAAGGACGTATCCGGACATCTAGGTCGCAGGAGGTATTGGCTCTAACACCCACTTCTTTGCCTTTTCTTAGTTCCGGTCAATCCTCTAGTCACGGATCTTGAGCATCGTGATTGGCTTCTTCTCGACATCAGAGATGACAGCCTGATTATCACCAGGCAAGAGGTCAAAGTCTGGAGGCAGCAGATGATAGTATGGACTTAAATGATGGCGATTATGAGGATAACGGTAGTCAGAGTGGAGAGATTCATAAGGCGGACTTGATAGAACTAGATGAGGGTAATGAACACCTGGCAGCAGGCGATGGAGGTAAGAGACCCATAACTGGGGGAGAGTTCAAATCTCAAGGATCGCTGATGACTGGAACAGTAACCCAGATCCCGAGTTCAGAATGGTTTACCCATAGTTTTCTGGAATGGAAAACACCAGGGCTATCACTAGTTAGTCGAAATCGAATATCGATACTGACCTGCACATCAGTCTCCTGACAAAATCTAGTTGTAACACCAACTACAATACCAAGTTATTCACAACTATGATATCCAGATTTTACCATGCAGTCCCCGTAGTAACTAGCAACTGACAAAATATTGCTGTGGGGATTGAGCTTACTATTCAGGTCAAAGCCAGTAGGTTAATGTGAGAGTGGACACTATTCATAGCTCTATTTCTGAACCTAATTACCCTGACTGAAATAGTACACACGTGTTGCACTCTTGCTTAGCAAGATCTAGGGTTTTGAAACTTTTCCAATACTATAACTGCCTCGAATGAGAAGGCAAGTTTTCATAAATTGCAATAACTAAATATAATGGTTGCTGGCCAATTATTTTGCAGATTCGAGCAAAGCATAGTGCATGTAGATACCTGTATCTGCATTTTGCAAAGAGGTTAGTAACAGAATTCTATAAGCTTGATTTGGAGGATCCTATAGCCTGTGCACAAAGGGTATAGGACTTACTTGAGAAAGACTAGGTTAATGGCATGCTAAACAGGTTTGAGGTTCTGCTTCCTGCCCTTTTTGGAGATTATTCCATTCCGTAGTGTGACTAGCATTGCCTAATAAGGCCGTAAGACACTTTCTCCTAGGTTCCTAGCCCCATCGAATCAAGGTGTCATATATGCACAATTTTATTCAGGAAAGAAAAGAAGAGGCACAATGGATGACGGATTCCGTAGGAAGATTAATCGCAAGTTTCTTCGTTTGACTCTGACCATATTTGTCCTTGTTTGTGCTGCTAGGAGACTGAAATATTTATTGACGATTTCCATTTCACACGCTCTAGTTCTCTAGGTAAAGATAAAAAATATCCACTTACGGTTGGTGGTAATTAGGTTAACAGAATGACAGAGCTGTTGGAATGCCAGTTACAAACTCTGGCCAATAGCCCAGAGCTTTTCCAGACTCAAATAATGCAGCAGATAACAATTGGATTTGAGGATAGAATAGCTAAGGATCAGAGAACACATGTAGAGACGATCAACAGATATTCAGACAATCTGGATGACTCGCTCCAAGAGTTCAGAAGCTATCCGTAGCAGGATTCCAAACAATCTATCAGAGTTAGTTGTACACATACTACTCTAAGACGATATAGCCAGCAAGAGCCACAATAGGAGGCAGTCCAAAACATACTGGCAGGCCTAATTGACCCAAGTTTAGTCTGCAAACATGAAGATTTGACATGCCAGCTAGACGAAAATAGTACCGATAACAAGGATGAAAATTGGTATTGATGTTAGTATATCTAGACATAACTTGAGAGAAAATAATAGTGGATCATAATGGTGAGAGCTGTCTCAGGGGAATTAAGTCTTCATGAGGGCTAGCCGATGGGGTCTGGTAGAGGTCCCTTGTTATTGAAGATCTTGGGAATAGAGGATAGTGCATGGAGATTGCGGTTAGAGACAGAGGAATTATGATATTCTATAAGACTTAGTGAATATATCTAGCGGATTCTAGTAATAAAGAGGAAGATATGAATATATTGAAAATTGAAGGAGGACTACAGTGACATCGGCGAGAGTGGAGAAAGTGTCCTGAGAGATCTAGACTACAGAAAATAAGTACTAGGTGAATGCGGACAAGGTGTAGACAAAAATCAGGAGTAGAGTGAAGATGCCCAGGGAATACAAGAAAATACGAAGTGAGAATAGATGGTAGAGACATCTGCTGGTGATGCTAGAGTATAATCAGATATGAAGTAGAGTTTATCAGGCTTCAAGAATAAAGTATGCGGCGAAATACGGACAAAGCACAAAAGATAAAAGCTGTTGCAGGAAGGAAGCGAGAGCGGAGAGCATATAGGTAGGGGTTTTAGAAGAAGGGATTGGTAAGTGGAGATAAGTGGGGAGAAGGGAACAAGCATCCGCAGGTATCCCGAGTCAGACGGCTAGTCTCCGCATTGTATTGTAAACAATTCTTAGGTTGGTTCCCTAAAAAACACCTAGTACATCTGAACGCAAAATGGGCATATCCGGACTTTATACGTCTAGGCATGCCAATTCACCTTAGGAGTTTACGTTTATATCTACTTGAGCATCATCACGCACAGGGAGTACTTGACACAAAATAATATTTTTTTAATAATATGGCTAGGGTGGATGAGGCCAACTATGCTAGTCATAACAGACAGCTGGTTGGCCTTTATCCTCACCAGAATATTGAAGACTATTGCTAGGAGGACAATGACTTGGGAAGTGGGTAGAGATTTGTTGTCAGACTAGTCAGGCTTGAAGATGATGATACGGTTAGCCTTTTTTGGGGTAGGGACAGTGCAAACTATAGGTCAGGAGTGGACCTAGTAGCGAGGTGAGGAAAGAAGTATAGATCAAATTAAGCTTCTTCCAGATACCATAGGGGATCAGGTAAGGGCTGGGGGCAGAGGTGATGGAGGACATTGAGAGAGCAAGGGAGACTGCCTGATGCCAAAGTGGAAGAAAATTTCAATAGGGGTGGAGGATAGACGGGGCAGGTTGGAGATCCTTAGGGGACAAAAAATGAGGTAATAAGATGTTGATAGCCTAGGCAGGAGATGAAGTGTCCGGGAAGGATTGCAAGCGGTCAGGGGGGCCCACTGGCAATCCAGTGGACTGCCCAAACTGACTACGAGTCTATGGAGAAGAGAAATGTATTCCAGTATAATGCTGTTGCGTTTTTTATAGCCTTTAAGTATGCAAGGTGGGAGGCACTGCTAGTGTGGGATATAGTTAAGGGGGGAGACAAGCGTGAGATTCTTGCTGCTCTGTTAAAAGCCTGGCATAGGTTTATTAATACAGCTGTACACCAGGATTTTGACCTAAGGAAATTAAGCTTCTTGGGTGTGTATTGAGCTAGGAGGGAGGTGAGGGTGCTCAAGTGGCAATTAAACTAAACTGGTATAGAGCCTGAAGTCGGGAGAAGAGGAGGTAGCAGGACTGGAAGGTCTTAATGAAAGGAGAGAGGGTTGCCTAATCAATTTTTGCCCGGATTGAGGTAGTGTCAGGCTGGCATCGGAAGGGTGTTGGAAGGATAATTGTAATAGGAACATGGTCAGAGCCAGTTAGTGAGAGGGTACCGCCATAGGAGCTGATGTAGGATGGGCGAGAGAGATTTGTAAAGGCAAGGTCTAGGACCCCAGGTCTGGTAGTGACATCCAAGGGGAAGCTAGTAAATATACCTGGTATGTATAGAAGTAACTAGCCTAGCTCTGAGGCCGGCTCAAACTAGAAAGAGGATAGGTTTAATTCAGTTTCAGAAAGGACCTGTAAGGAGTCGGAAAGAAGATCATGTAGGTTTAGGTCCCCAACAAGCAGTTTAGGGAAAGAATTTTCCCTAACTAGGGAGTATGGGGTGATTGTGGAGAGATGGGAGGATAACCCAGTAGTGGAATAAGCATTATGAATGCGAAAAACCTTATGAGCTGGGGTGAAAAGCCCAGAAGTGTAGTACATATCAATTGCTATAAGGTCCAGGTGGTCCAAAACAAATACTTATAATGCAAAGGCTTAACTATAATGAAGTAAAGCATAATTGGGCACCATAGGTTTGGCACTAGTAGTAGCAGATGGCGTAGAAGACTTATAGGAGGAAAATAAACCTAGGCGCCGTTTGAACAAGGGAGGGTCTTGCAGGGCAACCAAAGAGGGGTGAGTGGCCATAGCCTTTAGGCTATTGAATAAGGAAAGATCCACATTCCAGCTCCCGAGGTAGTTGTGCTGAATGAGGGTAAGGGTTGTACCTGACCCCTGCGCCAGGGGCAGCACTATCTGTATGGGACTTATTGCCGAAGAAAGCGCAAGAGGTAATGACGAAGTGGGGAACTAGATAGCCAGGCAGGAACTGGCTGTATAGACTTGCGGTAAGGGTCAGCAGGGGTCCCAGGCTATTGGACTAGTTAGCGGGGGGTGGTAAGATCTATGACACCAGGTGGGAGGTAGGTGGTTTTCTGTGGGTCAGGTAGCAGATGTACATTCGAATCCATGTCGTCACTAGGTGCATCAGCATTCTCTGACCCAGCGGGACTTACCTTTTTACTAGGAGGAAATTGGCATGATGAGCATGACTGGTCTATCTCACTATGTGGTCCTGCGCAGCTAGAACACATAATGTGGCAGGCTAGACACAACCCAGCAACTGACTTCATATTCCCAGCTTTCGACGATGTAGGGTTAGTGCAGTGGTAACCGGCTCAGATGGACAATAAAGTACATATGGGGCAGGTGGGGTTGGTAGCCTTGCATATCGGTGTGGATGGCTAAAAAGCCAGCACTTCCGCTTTTACTTAAACTTACTGGAGGAGTAGGCATTTTCTACCCTGCGTGGTCATGAAAAATGTTTAATCGTGCATCCATGCCTGTTCACCTTATCATGGACAATGGTAACTACCACACACATGGTGGTTTTCATAGCTCCGCTATCAGAGTCAGTCAAGAGGATGCATGCATAGTAGATTGTGGCATCATATACAATAAGAATTGATTCGGAACAGGTGAGAACGAGGTCAGCCTGCTCTTCTAGAAGATAGGCTGTGGGTAGGGTGTGAATGGCCAACTAGACTGATTTCAGTGCAGAGCAGAATGACTGGCATGGGTTGTTGCGTACTGCAAAAGCTTGGTTAAGGCGCTTAATTATAGCTTTATAGTAGGAAGAGTAGGTGCTAGAGGGTGTAAGTGGGTCAGTGCCCCGAAGGATGAAAGAGCCCTTAGGGTTGACTCTGGCTGTAAACTAAATTGGAAAGGCGCAGTTGGCCTCTCAGACGACTGCAGTAACTAGCTCGGAAGGGGTGGTCGCAATTTTATTTGCCTCTGCATAGGGTGCTGGAGTGGTGCTAGAGGCAAAGAATCTGTGTTCAATGGAGGGGAGAGGTGCTGGCCCTCTAGACTAAGGGCTAGTATCATTGTCCATTGTAACTTGTGCTGGAATGGCTGGTTTCTTGCCCTTATTTTTAGCTTTGGGTACAGATGATGTAGTTGTGTTAGCGGTAACTGCAGCATACGACCTGGTGGCATTGCAGGGTGGGGTGTTAGTTGGACAGATAGTGGAGAATGAGAGAATTAAGTGAAATTCAGTCAGAGGCGGGTATTTGCTAGCCCTGTACTCCTGGGCATCCTGGAAGTGTGGGTGATGGACAGCATATGCGGTAGGGTTGCTATACCACTGTCTCTCGACAGTGTCATAACAAGGAATGTCGGGGTCATGGCCACTATGTACCTCATGTGCAGATTGAGAGTCGACGTTGTAGAGTGACTATGGGTGTAAGAGAGTGGAAGCGGGAAGAACCGATGGGGGAGAGGTCTCTGACAGTAGCCATCAGAGCTGCAATAGCAGGCTGAGAGGTAGAAGAGGTAGGAGCAGGGGAAGAGATACCAGTGGAGATCATGTCACCATGTCTGATTAGGATGGCAAGTCTGGTAACAAACTCGTTGATGGCAGAGATGGCAGTGCAATAGAGTGGGATGATTCTGCCTTCTCGATCAGAAAGGCTGTGGACGAGGGATGTATAAAATAGGGGAAAGGACGTAGGAGAGAGATTGAACTTAGTGACGGTTGTATCCAGGAGGTTTTGGGTAGCAATCAGGTAGTCCTAGAGGTGGCCAGTTGTGCTGGCACCAGAGGATTGGGTTGAGTAAGGGGCAGTGCAGTGCTGGGTGCAAGAGGCTGACCTGAAGGGGCCAGGGGAGGCAGTGGACATCACTGTTATACAGAGAGTGGGGCTGTGTCGCTAAAGAGTGAAGCTTAACCAAGGGGTAGGAGTTGGTTTATCGTGGCAGTTGCAACATAAAAATGGAAGTTTTAGTCTGCTAGAAAGGGCACGAATTTTATTGGCGAGGAAAATAGAGGGTGCAGAGGGTTGCCTTAACCACAGGATATTTAAATATTTATACAAGTTTCTTAAGACTTGCATCACTCTGTATTTGAAGTACATCGATCAACTTCTAAAGTTGGTTCAAATGTGAAAGCACAATATAACCCTGGAAATTTCTACCCCACTCAATCAAATGATATTCTGATCAATATATTACTCGCAGTGGATTAGGCACTGCAGTAGTAGATAGTCTTTGATTCATTTGCAAAATGAAGTAACTGCATATTGATTTAGCCTATTTGCAAACATCTTACAGAATATCTAGTAATCAGTCTGGAAGGCTGTCTTCTTGTATATATTCACTCAGGTACATATGTCTTTGCATTATCAAAAATATAGTGCTTTGGATTGCTATTGCATTAAAGTCTAGATCTTTTACTGAGGCTGAGCAGCTCTGCTAGAGATACTACTTCTTGCCTGCCTGGGTTGTAGTCATACAGTAACTTCCCATTTCTATATTCTATTATTTCATATAATTTTTACTATTTATTCACATATGTTACATGCTGCTTTTACAGCCTCTACATAGTAATACTTATATAGCAGATCAACAATAATATCAAGTAGTTTGAGTAGGTGACTGTAATGAGTATTGAGGCAGAATTCAATAATCCTATGATTGTTACAGTAATCTATAAACTGCTTTGTGTAGCGGGAGCCAAAGCTGTCCATAACTATGAATCTAGAGATACCAACTTGTCATAGTTGAGAAAATATTTAAAAAACGGTCAGTCACTTCATTGACAATTCAGCATTACTGTAAACAGTCTCCAATATTCTAATATGAAAATTATCATATATACTGGCTGTAGTATATGAGGGTTCTTAGTATGATACCTATCTAGATAAAACTCAACCATCATATTATTTCCTATACTACTAAGTTTACTTGAATAATTCCAAATTATATTATCAATCTTTTTCCATCAAGATCTGATTTACCCCTTTTCTTCCAACCAACCCTTTATAACCAGTAACTATATATACCTTTTAAACTATTATAATACTTTCTCATTGTTCAAGTAACCAATTTCCCTACTTATTAAAATACTACCACTTATTGGTTAATATTAAAAAAATCTAAATTGACTCCTAATTAATCATTATATAAAAACCAACCTCTACAACCTTGCAGTTATAAGTTAAAGCAGAAACACCTTTTCTTTCAAGTTCAAAAATCCCTGACTGGCACCCTCAATTCTTGCCTCAATATATAATTTTTTGACATTTTGGTGTCAATAGTTGTAAATAAGAAATTTTAGGGTTTGGAATATAGGGAAACTATTCCATTAAGCTATTATGTTACATTGAGATAGTAGGTACACTCTTGGTGTCTGTAAGGTTTGAAACTGCTCGCTCTTACGCAACCTTGGCACAGTTACCTTACTTAACTCACTTCTCACCTCACCTCTCCCACCCCCAACCCGCGAGCAAACAAACACAAAAAATTCAAGAAGCATTCCCACCAGTAAACCTACACATATGATAAGTGAACTAGAAGTAAAGATAAAAGCGCTCCCTCCCCACCACAAATCTATCTTGAAGAGAATCCCCTCCCCTTCTGTACCAGCGCATCAGAGTACAACGGCGGGGGGCGCACCCCATAACTGCCGTCCTGGAAGCTAACATTCGCCTGCCGCCTCTGACGATCGGCTTCTTCCCTAGCGGCATTAGGATTGGTGTGGGAAGACGGGAGGGAGTTCAGACGGACGGAGGAATTGCCGAGGGTGGAATTCTGGTTCTGCATTAGGCGACTGACTGGGGGGCCTTCCTTTAGGGCTAGTGACAACCTACGGCCTGTCATGTCCATTCATTCGTGATTAGGCTTTGCTTTCTTTTTGCTTTGACAGATTGTGAGGGGGTGGGGAAGGGCTACCGTCGGCAAGTTGGTTATGGAACTGCGCGATACAATTATCTGCTGCGTCTTTCTTTTCAAAGACGATCTCGCAGGTGACCGATGGCGTGGGGGATAGTACTATGCAGCTGAGGATTCTGCCAAGGTCTCGCATGGCCATTTTGACGTCTTCGGCGGTAGTCCCTGGCGCGAAGTTCGCGGCGTGCACGACGAATGGGCCTGCAGAACCTCTGATCGAGAAGCCGGCGGGAGATGCAGATGAGGCGCCACGGATGGTGAGCCCATCGCCGCCACCGCTGTTATTGGTATTCCTCAATCCGGTTGAGGGCGTACTCATTGAGGCGGATATCGAGGCGGAGGTTGTTCTAGAGGTATTTGGGGTGCCATGGAGAGCGGCAAAGAGTCGGTTGTTTTGTAGGGATCGTGCGACGGCCGGCGATAGGGTTGTCGGAAGCTTGGAGACTCGCGAGGCGTTTGGGTTGACCTTGCGGTGGAGGTCGTGCGTCCATTTTCCGTTCAAGCCACTACTGCTGCTCATGCCGTTTCCGGAGGCTCCGGTCCGCTAGAAGTAGTTTGGCGTTAGGTACGATGGAGAATGAAGGTAAAAAAAGACCGCCAGTGTTTGTAGGAGACATAGAGAGAGGTGGGAAATAGGCGATGACAAAGGGTTTTCTCCCTATCTCATGTTCCTTCTCCCTGGGGCAGAATGGCTTTCTCACGGGTTTGTGGACCCCTGAGATAGTGAGTGAGAGAAAAATTCACGAGAGCTGCATACCTTTCCTCCTCCACCAGCGGCTCCTCCCCGATGCGCCTTTGCCGAGAACATATCACCGCTGGTTTGAGTACGTGCTTTCCCGAGCGTTGCGCTGGCGACTTCAGAAGCTCTAGCTCTGCGCTCTGATATCCCGCCACCCCCACCAAAAAATCGTCAGCATAACCAACTCAGGTAGGCCCAACACGTTAGGGGGACGGTAAATTACCGCGTGCGATCATGTCGTCGAGAGAAATAGCATTCGAACGATCCGGCATATTGAATATAAGGATGGTCCGTGGGGAAGACAAACTTTATTATTACGAAGAAGAAAGCAGGAAAAGGAGCCGAAGAAAGAGGGGGGGGATTGAGGTGGGCACAAGGCAGCCAGTGAGGGAATGAGGGCGAAAGCAAGGTACTGGGGGTGGGGGAAGTGCTGGAAGGAGAAATTGCGGTGCTAGTATGATACAGTATTCGTCGAAGGTGCGTTGCGTGAGCCCGCAAGTGAATAAGGGCGAGAGCTGTTTTGGTTTGGCGGCGGGTAAGGAAAGTGAGTTTAAACCTTGATCCACGTGAAGCTCGAGTTACCCGGTTTTTGATCATCTTCACTTTTTCTCTCTCCACGACCCTGGGGAGTTGGGACGCGTTCGAGTGGTGGGATTAGATAAGATGACCTAAAGCAGTTAGAAGCTGGCGGGAGTTTCACGTGGCCTGGGATCCTTTGGGCTAGGGTTTTGTCTCAACATGGTCTTATCAAGTTTATTCCTATCTAGAGGAGACACCGCCTTAACAGGCATACGGCCACGTCAACTTGATGTGCAAGGGGTATCACTAGGTATGATACCAAGGGTCTGCTCAACCAGCATTGCTGGGCAGCCTCTAGGTTTCCTGGGTTGGTGTGAGGGGGTATCATACGCTCTCTCAATTCGAGGGGGCTATATAAGATTGAACCTCTAACAAAATAGTAAACAATAAAATTTGAAGGTAGTTGGAAGTAAAGAAGCAAATACGGTATACTGCCGGTAGCACACAGCAGAGTCGAAGGTGGAAATTCCCATACGAGTTCAAAGTGTCCGGCTTCAATTCGGCCAGGTGAGTGCAGCTGCATTCGCAAAGTTCTCGTACACTTCCAAGTACCCCACATGGCCTTGGAAACCCTTTTCTAACCCTCTCCCTCTCATTATTCGGCAAAACAGATTGTGTTAGGAGTTTTACGGTATCCCTGGAGGCATATCTAAGAACGGCCATTTAAAAGGCTTTCCTTGTTCTCTTGTTGTTGGTTGGCACAGCTCCTGAGATACAAAGGAGGTTACCAGTATGATAGAAGAACTTTACGAATGCGGCTCCATTTCCTGCTATCATATCATACTATAATACCCTTGCTTTCAAAGACATCAAAGAACCCCCCCCCCTTCCTAAACCCTAACCCCCCAGCTTCGATTGTCGAAAGCCTTCTTCCCAACAACGTCATAGAGTGTGCGTCGTTTCATTTTCCAATTATGATAAAAGCGTCCCCAAATACACACACAACAAGAGGCTCGTGGAAGCTAAGGGCTCACCACACGAGGCATCGATAATAGGAATACCGGTATGTTCAATCGGCACAACGGATATTCTTCCTGACCCGGAAATTTATAAAACTAGCGTATCGAGCGAATGCTTATGACCGGGTCATGTGCTACTGCACCGTGGGCGTTTGTGTTACAAATTGTACCCGGACCATTGGGGAACGATGCAACATCAAATCGACGCGACACAAGACCCACATTCCAGTACTACTCGAGTCCTAGTTTGTGTTCAACGTGTTCCCGGAACGTGGCGCTAATGGGGCCCAATTCCTACGGGCCGGGAGAAGTTCTTCGGTTGCGAGAATGATACATATATCACGGTACCGAGCCTCCGCCGTGTATGAGGTACAATACGCTACGGGTTTGCATTTATCGTCCTTTATAAGGGGAAACGCACTTACAGGGTGTCACTCCTCTCTGTCGACCTTTCCGAGACATCGATATACGGTATTGACCCGGCATGATGGGCTGGTCAGATACGATATACAGTAGAAGTGAATCAATAGAAGCCCAGTAGAAAAAAAATAGCAATAGTAATAAAAATAAGATAAAATAAAAAAGTTAGCCTCATTCCATGACGAAGAGAGTGAGTGAAACAGTCCAACGCACTGTAATAAATTTAGTAATTTGAATCCATACCAGACAGTGCCCCTGTGCTTGGCAATTCAAAAAAGTCTCCGGATGCTTTTGTGTCAAGACAGGTACTAATAGATGCAAAGCTTTCCGGAGACTTTTGAAAGGGCCAAGTAAACGACCAATGCTAAGGAGTACGGTATAGAAAACCCTACCGCAGCTTTGATTTATCCTAAAACCTATGATTACCCAGGAAACAGTGTATCATACCAAGCTTTTTCCATTTATATCACAATTAACCCTATCAAAAATTGCTCTAACTCTAGGTGTCATATGATATGATATGTCTCCTTGACTACCTGATTGGTTTTGCTCTAAAGTGACTGTGTGGTGTATCATACCAGTAGAGTATACAGGTGTCTGCTTGTATCATACCCTCAATAACAGCAGCAGCAGTGGTGGCAGCAGTGGCAGTAGATATTCTTGGCATCGTATCATACCGCATAGAGTAACCACCTTTCCACCTCTCAATCCAAAGAAGTTTTGGTTTATCTGCTGTATGACATGATACCGCCAAATCGGGACTACCACAGCAAGAGGAGTAAAGAATGAAATTAAAAGGTTTGAATATATATATATATATATATATTACCAAAAAAGGGAGTGTTTGACCCAGAAGTACCGAAAAGGTGTTATCATATTTAAAGACTCTCCTCCTTTTAACCTCTAGCCGTAGATACCGCAACTACCTAGCAGTGCCGATAGGCGAGAAGAGGAAAAATGAGAAAATAAGAACAAAAAGTGAGCGGACTCGATAGCACGGAATTAGTCCTTGATGGGGAGGGTGGTGCTCTGGTCGTCAATACTGGGATATGCATGTATGTATGCATACTCGAGTATATGTTGGTATGCATGATATGACAGAACGGGCTCACCTGCCTTGCCTTCGAATTGAGTTGATGTATGCGGCACAGATCCCCATCTTCTCCTTTTTTGGTGTGTCGTTGGTGTGTACCGTGGCTTAGTCCGTAGATTCGAACGCAAGCATTCCATACGAAATCTGTGGTGAGAGTGATGATGTATGATTATACTTTTTGTTTATCATAGTCTTTTTACGTTATATTATACGACGACGACACGTGGTGGGATTCTCGGGGATGAGGTCTCTGCTGCTCGAGGCGTTGGGCTATAAATTCCCTCTCTGTAAAGGCCCCTGCATCCCTAGCCCCCTTCCCGTTCTTCTCAAGGTATCGGGTAAGGTAGAAGGAATACATTGTCAATACTTGGTAAGGTTTGTGGTCTTCGCCTCGCGGCGAGGATAGAGGAGATTGGGGCTAATTTGTTGGAGTAGCAGCTTTCATGGTATTGGCACTTCATCCGCTATATCTCCTAAAACCGTGATTGAGTAAGTTTGGTCTCCACCCATCCCTCATGTCCGGAAATAGCTAATATGGATGGATTTCTGGCTATCTGCAGCCAAAATAACCTCCAACCCAACTGCAAAAACCTTTATCCACTTGTAGCGGAAACTCTTACTTGTCGTCGTCAAGGTCCCATAACAGAAGGGGATGCCGCCTTCACCAACCACTGGTGCTGCAGCTGAAAGGTCAGTTGAGTATCTGTTCAGCTCGTTCCCGCCAGCCCGATCACTGACATTCGCCCCCC
>QFET01007826.1:0-11797 GCA_003316355.1 Tuber calosporum | reverse complement strand
ACGGAGAGTGATATGCAAGCTCTGCCGGTTGGGGGTGTGTGTACGCTTCCCGATGCCCCCCCCCTTCCTCCTTTCCCTGTTCCATGCATCCCACATCCGGAGCCCGGGTTCTACGCCAACGCTCCCACATCATACCTCTCGGATCTTAGCAGTGAGGAGAGCGGAGAATCCAGGCAGAACGGCTTTGAGCCACCTCACCAGGGCACTTGCCCTTGCAGACTGTTCGCCACCAATCCGGATGTAGGATTGGGGGAGGAGGAGCCCGGGTCGACTCCGAGTCAGTCCACAACCAGCAGTCAGTCCGGTGGCGGGGAGCAGGGGGGTAGCGTTTGTAGTACTTTGTTCATGTTTCAGGATACTCACCTCGAAGCCGATTCTTCTGTCCTCACTCAGTTTTGGCAAGACCGTGCGAACAGAAAATTAAAACGTGCCCCCCAAAGAGCTCGTGAGTGCCAAACAGCAGGAAGAATTGCGCGTGTGGGTGTTAGGTGCTGACAGGCGTTTAGAAATTGGGGGAGTTGAAGGAACACCTGGTGTTTTTGAAAGGCCGGAAACCCAAGCTGGAGAAGGATGGGACACAAACCGAGTAGCCCCTCACACTGAGGGAATTCCCGGCGAACGGAGCACCTGCCCACACCCCAGCGACCCATCTGCTGTTGCGCCGTGGGGTGGGACTGGACCGCGTCTCTGGCAAGGGCCCTCTCGGGGCTGTGATGATAGGAGCTACTTGCTCCCAAACTATCCAGCCCACCGAGAAAGGATCCAGCGCTACGCTACTGCCCGTTCCATCTAGTCGAGGTAGTAATTTTGGGTAAATCCTTTGTGGGGATTATGAAGATGTGGGTGGCTTGGAACGGTATCGATTGGACCAATTTGGCAGTCTTGGTTATTTTGAATGACTATACCTTACGGTTGGAGGCATCAAGAGAGTTTCTTTTCTCTCTATCTCTCTCTCTCTCTCTCTTTTACCGCCTTAGAAGTGGGACCGCCGGTTACGTACTTGCTGTAGATTGGTACACATAACTAGTGGTAGGGTTTTTTTTTTCTCTTCTTTCTTTCTTTTTCGAGTGCTTCTGTGTGCTTGAATTTGTAAAGACAATTGCGGCATGTAGTGTAGGAAGAGAATAGAAAAGAGTTTGAAACGAAAAAAAGATGTGGCAGTAGTTTCAGAAGCGAGTGAAAGGTGTGGTGCAGATTTCGGGATGTCACGCACGGACGAATAGGGATGAGAATACAATATTATCATCCTATTTTGTGGAGCTAGATAACACCGGAACTCAATGAAGCGTCAGCCCAACCTACATCACTATTGTACAGTATACGAACGGGTTATCACGCAGCTACTCAGACTCTATTTGCGGCTTCTAAAGCAGCCAATGCCTGCCCAGCAGCTCTCCCCATCTCCCCACCACCCTTCTTCATCCTCCCGAGGCCCAGAATCAGCGAATCAAACACCCCCCTCCCGGCCCCACCAGTAAGGTACCTAACCCTTGATTCCCTATCTTCCGGCTCAGCCTCCTGTAAAACCCCCTCCTTAGAAACACCACCCAGCGTGTCAAACAACCCCAAAGAAGCATACACATTTGACCGGCTCGGCAACTTATGCGCTTCATACGAAACATGCAACCCATCCGGCCTCCTCCACTTCCTGTTCCCCATCCCAACCTCTCCTTCAACATCTACCCGTTCAGCCAACCCCGCTACCAAAACCTTAGTCAAAACACTCAAATGGGGCAGAGCAATCCTCCCATCCTGAAGCTTTGGCACGATAGCACTGCTACCCCCGCCTCCGCTCTCACTTGCAGCGCCACCAAACCCCAGGCACCCACACAGCCCGCGAAGACACACACCCCACCCGCCGGCCGAGAAGAGCTCCTCGCCGCTAGCCCCCAACAGCCAGTCTAAGAATTTGGTAGAGTCCACGCGGATGTCGGGGGATATGTGTGTCATTGCAGAGTTCACGAAAAGCAGGATCTTGCGTGCGTGTAGAGCTAAATGTGTGTGCGGGATGTGGGTTAGGAGCGTGAGAAGCAGGGCGCGGACCGAGGCGGATGGGTCGAGGATTAGTGGCAGGAGAGAGGAAATTAGAGAGGAGGTGGTTGGGAGGTTGGAGATTGCGTTGGGGGTTGTGGAAGCGGCTGTGGAGAGGGCAGCGGGGAGGTGGGTTTTGAGGTAAGAGAGAGATTCTTTTCGGGTTGTTGCGCTGTGATGGGTTAGGAGGGAGAGGTGATGGGTGAAGAGGTATGTAGTTGAGGGAGCGGTGGTGTGCAAGGATTGAGCTGCGAGGGTTATTGCTAGTTTGTGTTAGCCCTGCGTTCTCTGGGTGAGGAGAATGGGTGGAGTAGGGGAGAGTATCCTACCTTTCGATTTGAAAGATGTATTGGTAAAGTTGTCTGCTTTAGCCTTTGCCTTGCCAACTTTTAACTTTGGCTTTCGAAAGTCTTTTTGTTTTTCCCTCTTGCGTTTCGCGCTGGCGCCCATCGTTTCTATTGTTGCTGTTGCTGTCGTCGTTCTTGTTGCTGTCGCTCTTCGCTCTTGTCCTTTCCGTGCGGACGGGGAAGAGTGATGATATTGCAGATGTGGAGTGCTGGTTTATTTCTTTCTCGCTATCGATAAACCCACCCATCGTACATACCTACCCGACCTCCGGGTAACCTGTGCCTTACCACGCAAGATAAGATATGATGGCACTGCTCCACTATTACTGTGCGGCTGTGGTCTAGCCCCGCTCAACTTGCCCACTATAATCTTGGCGAAACACCACCTGGTCATTCACCTTTCACAAACAAGTCAAGACAGAAAACAATTCCACTTGTTTCAGGCCTACCACACGGCACCATACCGGAGGGGCAAAAAAAAAAAAAGATCAAACAAAACTGATTCATCCTGCAGTTACGGTAAGTTAGTCTCCTCCTTCCATCCGGGTCAAATCGAATCCTTGATTATTTTTTACTGGACCGGACCATAGACTACAAGTGCCGTATGATACTTGGTACGCAGATTCCTGACCAATACCATCAAGCGATGAGGAAGGGTTTTTGTTTAATTTGTGGTGGGGATCGGGATTTTGTGGTGAAGTGAGTTGCTTTACGTATGATACTTTATATCACATAACCGGTTTTTCATTTCATTTTTCATTTTTTTCCTTGCACCCTGCAGTGTAGGATGGGAGGTTCAAAGGTTCTGATCGCTTTGGGAGCACATAATAACAATATCTTCTGGCTATACAATATACGCCCCATTCACCACACTACGGCAGGACACAAGTACTGCACAGCAATCGTTGTTGTGCTCGGAGGTTCGTAGGAGTGTGACAGCTATTTTGGTGGTTGTCATGTATTACGATATGATTGGTAGGCTGCTGCTATCGCAAGGGCATGGTGGGTGGGGGACAAAGTCGGGTTAAGGCGAGTCAAGATCTTGGCTCTCAAGCCTCATATTGAGAGCGTTACGGTGAGAGCAGTGCTTGTACGAGTATGATAATATGATACCAGAGAACACTCGTGACTAACCATATCTCTGAACCTCTTTACTCGTAGTCTAGGTGGAATCCTACCAGATAGTGGAGGAAAATAAAGGGCATTCCGATGGTTTTAGTCACATATCAGGCCATGTTTCGACCTGTTGGTTTTCGGGGCCTAGAAGCATACCGCAGAAGGAACGTTATGGGCAAAGCTTTGCCTGAAGAACAGTACGAGTGACCTTCACCCCAATCTTATTTTTACAGTATGATGATGTCAATAGCCGTGCCAAGGTTCCTGCTCCGATTATGTAAACAGCGAGTGTTTCCGAATCTCACAGCCCCGCCATAGGCGTGCCAAACAGCGGAACGTCACTATTGATTTACACGTTTCAATCGAGCTTTCCTGTTTCTTACATACTGTTTTAAGTCTTTAAAAACAGGCCTCTATTGTTTTTTTCCCTTAAGGTATTTTTATTGTTGGAACTATAAGGTGTTTAAGTTGGAATTTGTGACTTTTCAATCTGCTGAACCATATCATCCTTAGCCATTTTCAGAACTGCGGCCTGTGCCTGGTGGGTAAATATCGCTCTTGCCTTTTGGATAAAGTGCAAATTTGAAAAAAGGAAGTTTGCTCTTGCAATCACTGTTGCCTTTGTGTATTTGTGATAACCAAATGTGTGCATTTTGGCATTGGCTTGAATAAGGCTTCCTTGATAAAGTTGTCAGGTTAAGCTTCAAAGAATAGGGAGAGGGGATCCTGGGTTTGAAGGTTATTGACAGATGACTTCAGAGATCAATTGTCAATAGTATAGAGAAAAGCTTATCTGCTATTGCATTACATAGAGGAGTTGTTGGAAGTTCAAACTCTTGGAGGTTAAAAAGCACAATATGAGGGCTCTGTTTAATCAATCAACAAGGTTATAAAAAACTGAAACGTTAATTACAATTATGAAGTTACCTTGAGCTGCAAAGTTATATTATGCTTCAATGTTATTTCAAACCATAATTTTATATTAAACCACAAAATTACGTGACAAGTGATGTTGAGCCACAAATTATGTTGAGCTGTAAAGTTATATTAAGCTGGTATGCGCTCTTAAGAATGCCATGGATTGTAAGCTTACGAATATACAGGGGTTGTTGCTGGCAGCCACAACCTTGACACAAGTAACGTACCAAGTCGGGGTTTGCCGCTCTAGCTCCACTCGACTTGGAAACCAAATCAGGGTAGGGTTTCCTCTTCATTAGGGCAATCAGGACAATATTTAAATTTATGATTATTCTTTCTTCCCTTTCACAGCAATTTTGTGTGCGTTGGGTGTGCTCCGGTATTTGGGCAATGATGTATGGAGGTGAAGTTGGTTTGCGGCGGTTTACTTCGGCGTGTGTGTGAATTGAGTGAGGGGGGGAGGGGAGGGTTTAACGGCACAGAATCCTGGTGGTGTTCTTGTTGACGTACTGGTGTGGCATTGGAGGAGGACTGGAGGCTCTTGTTCGGGTGCGACGGTACACAGTGCCGGCACAGTAGGGTACCGTATGTGAACATTTTGCCCTTTTGCGCCGGTATTCATGACTCAAGCTAATGGCCAGCTTAAAGCCTTGGGTTAGGTCATGCGCTTGGAGTAACTATTAATTACCTTTGTATTTCAGCTTGATGCCTTAAGCTCCATTGAAGGGGCATTTCTGATCCTATCGTGCTACCCATAGTACTTGTACAGTGGATATCGGATCGCCAGCCGGGAGTCCTTGATACCCTACCAGTACTCAAGCACTTGTAGACCATTGCCAATCATCAACTTGGACACACGGTACCGGTATTGTAGGGTACTTGGGCTCGAATATATTACTCTATGCAACGGGGGAAGCTCAGTGGATCCTAGAAGGGATTTGGCGGCCCACCCGATATTTTACCCTAGGTATACTCCATATGGGGGAGGGGGTTTAAAAAAAAGGACAGCTTGAGCTTAAAGCGGATCAGGCGTGCAGGCTGGCATCATACGGTTGATTGTGAGGATTGCGCGGAGAAGGATACTCGGCCTGTTGACAGTTCAGCATGCTGTTATGACGGCAGGATACAGCAAGCCAGTAAGCTCAGGTTGAGGGGACGAGGGATTTGGGATAATGCTTGCAAAAGGACTACTTATACTCGTATTGCATTGTACAGCGCTCAAGTTCCTTGAGGACATTACTTGTAGTGAGCATTTTATTGCTACAATTTCCTAGTCTGCTGGGGGGTAACCTTGAATTAGATGGAAGACGAGGATCAGTGGATCGACGAGAATGAGTGTTCGGGGTTGGAGGGTTAGGATATTTTCGATTGAATAGAATCGCTCAATAGAACTCATGCAACGCCATGGATATGATACATGTGCCATGGAAAATGTGAGTAGACTCGTGAGATTTTACACCAAAATGGCCAATTTCTCCCGCTTATTCCGCTGCCAATATCACCATTAAAAATTGGATAACTTGATAGAATGTTAACAAAAGCTTTGGACTACATGGCTTCTATTGGAACCTGAAATGAATTTAAATTATCTGAGGAGTAGTAGCAACAGGAAATAAAAATAGAAGTATGGTTCCGACCATTTAGACTTGTACTCAGCACCAAATATTTTGCAACGGGGGACGCCTTGGTACCCAGCCACAAATTAAAAATATAGAACCTAGTTCAATTCCCCAACTATTCATGTCTATATTTGATATATTGAAGCCACAGTGTTTCTATGATAATATCATATGGGTGCATTTATACATAAATTAGCCAGACACCTTAAATCTGTTATTGAGTTATAACAATTCAAGTTTACATGACAACCACATCAATCTGTGGAAAAATTGAAAATCTCACCTTGAGAGAGTATATATACATGAATCTTGAGGAGATATCTTTTTTGAAACCACAAAAGGATACTCTGTAAACTGAAGAAGAATTGTAAGATCTGAAGTACAATTGTTGCATTTTTGGAGTTGGCCAATTTATGCTGATAGGTACTCATACAAGGTCTGCTTCTTTTTCAAAATTACACTTGAAAACATAGTTCAATACTATCTCTACTGCCTTGCTGAACTAGCTAACTTAAATATGCAGTCATTGTATTATCTTTATTTTAGCCACCACTATTGCCAGTCTCAAGATAAAGATGAGGTTTAAACTCACCCTCTGAATTTAAGGAAAAATGAAGCTGTGATACTAGTTGATTTAGATGTTTCGGTTGCTGGCCTTCTGTATACAGCATATGGTAGTACTTATTTTGAAGTTTAATTTGATCCACCAGCTCAAAAGAATCCATCTTAAGGAGTGAAAAAAGGTACTATTATCCTGGCCACTGTGGAAGTATAGGAATTTAAATGACTTGCTGGAAGTTAAATGAATAACAAGCAGTAACCTCTGGATAGGTAGTTGCAAGTAGGATAGTTGCTTCATAGAAATCACGATATTGTTTATAATCTATTCAATATTGATCCCAGGTATTTGGTGCTTCTATTAAGCTAGAACTACCAGTATCTGTAATACCTGTACTGTTTATTCGATTCGTGCACTTGGGTTACACTTTCAAATTATACAGTTATTACATATATCTTTGACTGGTTACCTAATATTCATATTTTTAAATTTTGAACTCGCTTATAGAGTATAAAACATGTAAGGGAGATATGAGGCCTGATGTTCTGATCGTTTAGCAGAGAATGTAGTATCCTCAAAGCAATGAAAGAAGCTACTAAAATTTGATTATTTAGTGATGCTCTCATAATTAATGTTTCATTGTGGATGCTTTGCTTATTGATTTGTATTACTAGAGGCCGTGTGTAGCCTGTTTCTAATTTTAATGGAAAGGTTTCAAGTTGCTTATATATACTTTCTGATAGTGTATTGACAGGCTTTTGTCTTCAATTCTTATGTTGAGGATGGACTATAGACTTGCCTATCTGGAGATTTCGAAGTAAAATATGTATTTAAGAATATCTAAGTGTCCAGTACCTGTAATAAAAGGTACAACATATATGACAAATATAAGGAATTATATTGATATTTTACTTAATACTTCTTGTCATATCCTGGCCACTACTCACTATACCTTTAAAGAAAGTCTGGCTGTATTTCGTATTTCCCTATAATTTGCTAATATCCTTATTCTTGCAATAAATATATTAGCTCAAAGGTTTACCCGTTTTACTCGTGTGGTACAATAGGTTTCCTTTCCAGTTAGCTATTAGGAGTATATAATACTTTCTTTAAGCATGGTTCCTTGCATGAAGGCTTGTATAAATCTTGGATGAATGGAGAAGCAATTATTTAAGGTTCTTGAAATAATTATTTACTTCATTTTCAATCATTACTAAACCTGTTTTTGTATTCTTATTGACTGTATTCTCCAATTTCTATCTATTAGTTTTAAAAATACATTGATATTAGAACTTTATATTGGACTCAAGTAAATTTATTTACTTTTAAATTGTTTAACATCAATAATACCATTTTCAAAATTTGTTTCATAGTCTGATTCTACTTTCATTGTACAAAATTGAAGTTCTGAAAGTTATATCAACGAACCTAGGTTCATCTTCTGATGAGAGTCACATTGCAGATATCCTAAAAGTTGAGTTACTTGATCATCAGGTGAAAAGAAAATAAAGATACTAAATAATAGAGTTTTGTTAGAAAAGAGTGTAATAGAGGAAAAGATATTGTTGTAGTCAAAATTAAAAGAATGAGAATAAGAAAATAGTACAGTTAGAGCAGAAAATGGAGCAGGAGTAATTAGATATCAGAGGAACTTTGTTATAATAAATATCAGAATGTCATTTGGCAGATATCAAAATGTTGTTATCTAAGCAAGATATTTTAGTTGTACTAGTACTCTATCGGAAACTTTGAATTGACAGGAAATAATTATAAGACTTAAAATTCATATAGCTTAACAACTACCAAACATTTTAGTATAATTATTGATCCTACATATGTCCAGGAAGCTGAACCTATTTTACAATGTAAAAACAAAATATCTCAAAATTTTGAACTTTTGTATAAAGAGTAGGATCCAAAGGTTATTGATTGATGAAACTTATTTTCTGTGCTATTCTCAGTAATATACTCTATAGCACTAACACTATAACTAAGGTAAATTAAGATTTCTGTATTTGAAGTACGATAGTCAGGTTTGAGCTAGTATAGACTTGATTTATACAATAAAGATAATAATATAAAATAAAAAGGAAACTAAACCTAAAGTGTGCATCCTCCGTCTCCTTTATCATCCTCCGTCTCCTTTACCATCCTCCGTCTCCTTTACACACCCGGCAATTGAAATCTCAACACCACGAGAAATCATCACCACTTTCGTTTCGACTCATCCTCATCCTTTGGCCATGCCAGTCGGTGGGGATTTGTCTTAATGATTCCCTCCTCTCCGTGCTCATTAGGGTCTACCCCTTTGAGTCTCCTCACTCCCCTTCTGCCATCTTTACTGATGGTTCCACTCCTTTCCCTGCTTTTGATTTTGCCTCGCTTAGCTTTTTGCTCTGCCTCGCTTAACATTTGCACGGTCGGGAATTCCCTCGGACCTCCCTATACGGCTGGGAGACAGCGTTGCAGTAGGAGGAAACATTCTACAGGCCTACAGTTGCTTTAGCACACTTATGGTCGATTCCTCCACTCTCACTTTGATGAGAACTGCCTAGATGGCCACGCACACAATTCCGTTGGTCCCTGGGTCTACCCCTCCTGCATCCTCACGTCCTGACGGTTGATCGGCTGGCACCCTACTGCTCACCTAGCTGGCACCTTACTGCCCCCCCTAAGCTGGTACCTTACTACCACCCCCAGGCTGACACTCCGTCCTCTGGACTCAGCACTGGGCCCTGCCACAAGCTGGCCTCGCTTCTTTAGGTTCCTCTTCTAAGGGGGCCCCTTTCCACCCTCGGTGCCAGGCTATAGGCCCACAGGAATGTCTTCCTACTTTGTGCCCTTGCCGGCTTATTATGGGAGCTGGAACTACGTGTGTCTGGTACCTAGGCCTTTGGTTTGACTTCGGTCTTAGGTGTTGGGGTCTTCTTGTTTTGTAGTCTCTTTTGTTGCATTTGGTTGGTTCACTGTTGGGGCTTGGAGTTGTTTTCATGTTGGTTTTGTTGGCTCTCCGGTTGTGATTACTGCGTGGCGGCTTGTTAGGATGGTTTTTTACACCGGTTGGGTCAGGCTTCCCTTATGGTTTTTCCATAGCAATCCGGGGTCAGGGCAGGGGAGGAGGTTTGTTTACTGCCATAGCTAGCGCTGCATGTAGATTCTGTACCTTGAACATGAATAAAAACTGAATTAAATAATAATAAAAAAAAAAAAACTAAACCTAAAGTGTGAAAATTAAAATAGAAATTAATAAAAAATTTAACCCAAATGACTTAATTATTATTCAAGATCTTGGATCCAGATTATAGGTTCTAAATTTATAAAATAGAAGAAAAATTTGTCAAAAGAACTATAGTAGCAATTAGGCAATCTGAGAAACCTTTAATCATAATATGAATAAAATAACATGCAATAAATGTATAGCAGTATTTACTTTACAAAATTTGAAGATACCATAGGTAAGAATTATTAATTAAGAACAATATAATTCGAACATTTAATTTAGACAAGATTTTTATATAATATGATATATATCTACTTCAAGCTCTTCTTTCAATATTTGTCATTAATCTTTCTTAAAATTGTTACTACTCATGCTCCAGTGACAGCTGTCCAGCTACAACTCCTTAAAGCTTATTTGCTTGCTTTCTTTTAGAGGGACTGTACTGTGTACCTGACAGCTCAATACAACTTTAGAGCTTGATACAACTTTGTGGCTCATTAGCACTTTAAGCTGTCATTATACTTTGTAACTATACTGTACATTAAGGCTCTATTCACATTTACAAGGTCAAGTTTATTTTATTTTATGTTTTAATATACATTGGTTTTACCAAACTTGATTTCTTTCTTGATTATAATAACTATACGCATATGTATTTTGCTCTTATAAGTGGTTGTAACTTGTCTTACTTTTGCTTTTACTTCTATTTCCTCTAGGAAAGGCTTTTTGGAAGCTTGATCAGCTTTTTTATTAGCATTTTGAGGTTTTCTTAATTCTGTCTCTGCCATTTTCCAACCCCTTATCTTCCTTCCTCCGTATATTTTGCTGTGCCTTAGAAGCATGCGAAAACCCCACCCTTTCATCCTTGCTTTCTGCGACTAGCCCTCATCTTTGCAGCTCTACTTTGCTCTGTACTAATTGAATTTTCTAAAAGCTCACTCATTTCAAAGTGTTATTCTATATAAATATACAATATTATAATTACAAATATTATCATATCTTATAGTACTATTACAATACAAAGTTTGATTGAGCTATAAAATATTGTAGGCTAGAAAGATATATTAATCTATAAAGCTTTGGTCAAGGTGTTAGGAAGTCAGTTGAGGGTCGACAAAAGTGAGCAACAAAGCTTACCTAAGTTGTGGTATAAGGTCTGCTACTATAAATCTCAAGTATAAGGTATCTTTGTAAAGAAGTTCTTCTAAAATTATTTCTTTCAATTCAGCTTACATTTTCCTACTTGGTAAACAATTTTCTTTACCATGATGTATTAATAATAGCTCTAAATAAACTGTGACAATTTCTGATTCAACAGTAGTTTATCGCATTTATCAAAGTTGATGTTACACCTTATATACTAACCCAAAGCTAGTAGTTAATTATAACAGTTAAGAATTTCTCATAGTTACCAAATTGGTTATTTTGTCAATCTAACTTTAGACTTTTAACTTGGACTTACCTATACTTGCAATTTTTTACAAATTGTGCTATTATGAGACTATTAGTAAAAAGGAGGCCTGAATTAACAAAATTTAAATAGGAAGTGGAAAATATATTTTTTCCCTTTATCAAATGTGAAATATTAATGTATTAGTCAATCTGAGATAATAAAGTAAGGTATGATAGCAAAAAAAGAAAAAATAGATTGCCTTATTAATATAAACGAAATATAGATATTAGAAGAATAATAATCTTGTAGTGATATATTGAAATCAAATATTTTGAAGACTATGCCTATAATACTGTAAATAAAAACTGTATATAAACCTTTTAGAGTTAACCTATATACTAATAGTATATAATGCAGTTGCTAAAGTAAGATTATATTACGGGGTAGCCAATTCTGTACTGCTGAATTGCCTAGGCCGTGCATGTATCGAGAAGGTAGGAGAGCTGTCAGGAAAGCTCCGGTAAGAGTAAAGATAAAAGGTAAAGATATTTCTCGAAAGCTTGTAAAGTTGTTTTTACTGATAACTGAATATAT